>OZ020301.1:0-68560 GCA_963971205.1 Aethes cnicana | reverse complement strand
GGCCTTGCTGGCGCTGCGGGTCTGTCGCGCCCGCGGCAAGCGTCCTCCGCAGGTACACACACACACACACACACACACACACACGCTGGGCGCCGGCGCCGCCGCCGCGCTGCTGGCCTTGCTGGCGCTGCGGGTCTGCCGCGCCCGCGGCAAGCGTCCTCCGCAGGTACACACACACACACACACACACACACACACGCTGGGCGCCGGCGCCGCCGCCGCGCTGCTGGCCTTGCTGGCGCTGCGGGTCTGTCGCGCCCGCGGCAAGCGTCCTCCGCAGGTACACACACACACACACACACACACACACACGCTGGGCGCCGGCGCCGCCGCCGCGCTGCTGGCCTTGCTGGCGCTGCGGGTCTGCCGCGCCCGCGGCAAGCGTCCTCCGCACACACGAGCAATAAGCAAGCAAACAAGTGACGCACATACATACATATACATCATACACTCACACGCCCACACAATACTCACGCAGTACTCATACACTGTGACGCACACAAACTTGTATAATAATGATTGTAAAACCAATGCATGACCTGTAAAACTGTGATATTTTAGCCAATAAACTATTCATTCATTCATTCATACTGTACACAAAATTTGACTCCTCGACACAGTTCTTCCTCGCACAAAACACACAATCTGACTAACAATATTGCATTCAATGAAATGTCTTGTGTTATTTTATGTTCAGAGGCGCATAGATGTAAGTAAATGAAGCTTACATTACTTCATTCATCTCATCATCATTTCAGCTGATAGTAGATTGTGTGACTAGGGATTCTAAGGTGGAATCTTGAGCTAGCGAGGGATTCAAGTTATGTCACCCAAGGTTTAAATAATTTTGCTCCCGTGTTGCACACTCTGCTTTTCACTCCTCCTATGAGAAAACCAGTAGCAATAGGGAACAAAATCGTACTTTGGTCCCTAGAGAGCAAAATCTTACTTTGCTCCCTGTTTGCGGGGCAGAAATGCTCTAAACGGGGAACAAAGTACCTACTCCTTTTCGAATAGGAGGAGCGAAAAAGACTTTTTTTGACTTTAGTATTGATCCGCCATTCAGACCCTGCACTCACAATGAGGATGAAAAATTCCCTAGGGGGCTTGTACGGCGTTAGTGTCGGCCATCAGCCATTGGCTATTTAGCGCGGTTTGACATTGACAGCTGTCAGCTATACATACCTCCACAGTCCACACCGCCTCGAAACCAGTCGTGCCCAGTAGCGCCCTGCGAGCAAAAATACGGTGGCAATGCAACATCTAAACCAAGACATCATCTACTTTGCAGGTGGTGGTAGTGAGCGCTGCTCGCCGCCCGCCGCGGCCCCCGCGCGCGCCGCACCCTACCCACCCCCACCTCTACCCCGTACCTCACCCCCCTATCCGCAAAACAGACGCGACCCTCACCACCGCTCCCTCCGACGACGACAAAGCACCTCCGCCGCAAATCATCATAGTTAACAACACAGTCAACCCACCAGAAACTCAACCGGGGACTTCTGTTGAGTTCAAAGGCCCGAAAATACCTTTACCTGAGCAGTGGTTACTTAAAAAACCATTCGACTACAAATATTCTACTATCCCCAGGCCTTTAGTGCAGATAGAGTCGGAGCTGGGTGCGGATTTGACGCAAGAATCGCGAGCTAAAAAGTATAGCGCTACTCGGTCGCCTTCTTTAGAGAAAGACGAGCGATCGCCTTTCGTAAAGGACGAAGTGTTCGGTTTCGACGCTGACACCGTCAGGAATTTAGATATGGAGAAAGCCACAATGTCGCCGAAAGAAGGCGAAGTCGGCGACATGTCGCCGAGTAACTTGAGACGTTTCAGATCCGTCAGCACGCGGTTAAACATGTGTAGTGTGAACGAAACTGCTCATTTTGATGGGCAGCAGGAAAGACTCGAGATGCAGAATTCGCCGAGGCTTCTAGAATGTTCGGCGAAAGACAAATCCAAGTTCGATTTTTCGCCGAAACTTTTAGCTGACACTATGAGTTCTCCCCGCTTCTTCACCCCGCCTGAAGCTATTTCACCCATGTTCTTCGCGGAACCTTCCCCTAAATCAGTCTACTACGACACGGTGAGGTCTCCTAAATTCTTCCCCGAAACTCCTAGAGACGCTGAAGTTCCTCAATCTCCTAGAACGCTAGGAGACCATATGAATAGGAACGGCCATGAAAAACCTAGCTCTCCTAGGATTTTAAGCGGGAAGCCTAGTCCTAAAATTCATAGTTGTAATAAAGAGAATTACTTCACGTTTGATTCTACGTTGCCCGAAGAAGGAGCGGCCAGGATGTCTCCTAGACCCAGAAGGTATGGGGGGAGGAATTCGATAGAAAAAGAAAGATATACACCTCCCGTTGACAAAGAAGCGAAGAGATACAGGCGACACAATAGTTGCGACACTAATTATAAAAATGTAGAGCTTAATATAACAAAATGCGAAGAAAAAGAAGAAGCTAAAGACGTAGTGGACTGTTGTGTTAAAATGGAGCGTCTGGAGATTGAGACTAAAGAAGAACCTCATTTGACACCTAATTTGAACACGGCACAGGCTAGACGGCAGAGGTTAAAGTCCATCTCCTTAGATTCTGACAACGCAAAGATCATAGAACAAAACTTAGGGCTTCCTATAGCGAAGCAACTAAAAGACCAGATGAACGAGGAGTATAAGAAACAAGATATCAGCACGTCGTGCGAGAGTATGGAACGACATGTCACGCCTACAACTGAGAAACCAGCGTTCAAATTCGAAGAAGAATCAACGAAAGACGAAGAGCCAAAATCGCCTGATCTGAAAAAGAAATCCTTGCGACAGAGTTGTGATACTCAGTCTTTTATAGACATGCCAAGGTTTTCGCCGAAGGAGTTCGAAATAACAATCACGACAGAAGAAGGAGCGACCAGTTCGGCTGAGGCACATACGAAACGAAAAGGCAAAAATTTAAGGAACCTAACGATCGATTTGACGAAACGAGACAGCGATTTAGAAAAAGAGCTATTGGAATTTGAGAAACTTTACACGAATGCAGAAGAGAAGAAGGTTAAGACGCCCACTTTGAAAGTGAAGGCGACTTCTTTAGATTCTTCTGAGACGGTGAATTTGTCATTGCCTCAGAAGAAGACTTTGGACGTGCCGCAGAATTCTATATCCGTTCCGAATACGCCGAAAAGACAAATGGTTAGGATTCTCGCTCAGAAGAATATAAAGCACGAAGCGAGTAAAAGTGCGGAGCAGCGTCGTTTGTACATGAAGGGGCAAGATAGTGGCATATTCTTGCGAGAAAATCATGCTAGTTTGATGCTGTATCAACCTGGGCCGTCCCGACGCGCTATGGGTTCATTTGACGAAAACATGTCAGATTTTGCGGAAAATCCACCCGAAATAAACATATCCGGTCCGTCTTACGCCGATTCCGGACAAACCTTAGGCTCGAATTTGCTAAATTACAAGCAAAATCTAAGCGTGTCCAGTACCAATCTGAAAACCCTGCCAGAAGGCGTCACTTCTGACGATTTCGAAACCAATGAAGAAGATGAGAAATTCGTAAAGAAGTTATATAGAAGGAACTCGAACCAGAGTTTGATGCTTAGCACACATAGCTTGCAAAGCTCAAATTGTTCTTTAAATAGCTCTGGTGCTTCTTGCCACAACTTGACCACTGTTCGGACAAGCATTTCTAATTTTAGTCTTACCTCTGACAATAGAAAGAAACTGTCCTTAGAAAGAAGAGATTCGAACACATCTTTGATAAATACAGAACATTTGACGCCAACGACTCGAGTTATATGCTCTTCTAACACTAATTTATCTGGGGAAGGATCGAAAAACTGTTTACTCCAACGAAGAGGCTCAAACAACAGTCTCACGTTGAATATCTTACCATCAAGCAGTTTGAGTAGACACTCGAGTAACAGTTCATTAAATAAAGACGCAAAATTCGGTCAGAAGAAGGGTCTACTCGAACGCCGAAGCTCCAACACCTCTTTGACTTTAAACATCAACAATTCAAACCCTCAATTATCTGTGAACAAGAGCTTAAGCATATCTAATTACAACTTGAATGGTTCTACTTGCAACTTACGCAGGTACAACAGTAATCAAAGTATTGACAATGCTCCGGAGCCTAAGAAGGGTATTTTAGAAAGGCGTAGCTCCAATACATCTCTAACTTTAAATATACAGCCGGAAGAGCCAAGGGATTTAGAAATAGATGAAACTTTAATAGACAGTAACCTAAAAGAGCTCCCGAACAGAGAGAAACATAGAAAGTCCCTGAGCACTGAGAATCTTATACCTAAATCCTATAAAACTAGAACGCGACGCACTGGGGAGAATAAATCAGTTGGTTTTGGTTCTCACGACAATCTTTGGTCAAACTCCTATAGCTCTGAAGACTATATGCAAACTTTGACATACGTTTACGGCGATCCCGAGAACGAAATTGTCTACGCTTTCGGACGACAAGAAGAGCCGAATCCAAATTATCAACAAGGTTTTGTTAGAAACATAACCACAAAACCTCTGAGTCCGCAAAGCACTTCGGAAGATTTTAGATTGTATCTAGCGAATATGCAGCACTTGCAAAACGCGTCAAGCGTTCTGACTCGACAGCAACTACGAGATTTGAACGAGGTTTTCCAGAATGGATACTCTAAAGTGAAATGCCATAGCACTCTAGAGGGACAACATTGTTGCTCCAACAGAGTTGACGCCGATTTGAACAAGGAGAACCCACAAATGTTGATCCCGGACGTGGCACATCCATGCTCCGAATACCAGAAGACCTTACTCCGCCAATTGCATCAGGAATTTTGGGACATGCCCACGAATTTTCAGGAGAAACCTATCGTGTCCGGATCCCATCCTAAGAACCGATACAAGACCATCCTCCCTAACGAACATTCTAGGTTCATCCTGAAATCCGACTCGGCGAGAGCTGGAGAAGGATACATTAATGCCAATTTTATTAAGGTAAGGGTCAATTTCAATCAACCACTGTGGTTTTCGGTGAAGGAAAACATCGCGAGGTAACCTGTACGCATCTGCGAATTAATTCAAAGATGTGTGTGAAGTCCCCAATCCGCACTGGGCCCGCGTGGGGACTATAGCCCAAACCCTCTCGTGATGAGAGGAGGACTGTGCCCAGCAGTGGGACGCAAATAGGCTGTAGTAGTAGTAGTAGAGATCTACTACTATCTAACGTCCCGCGCCTTCACATTTCAAAACGCTTCAATGTATTTAAAAAGCACCACCAACACTCTCAACACATGTGTGCGTGCTGAGACAGCCATCAACTATACGTTGAGAGTGTTGGTGGTGCTTTTTGAATAATAATAAAAAATTTAAGCGTTTTGAAACGTGAAGGCGCGGGACTTTAGATAGTAGAAGATCTCTAGTAGTAGTATTAAGGTAAGATTCTTTGAAATATACTTCACTAGCTACTTTGTCCGCATTTAGCATGTTTTTGATTTTGAACGCACGAATTTGGCGCGTTTACGCGCTGCGTCCCATCCAAATCAGACTATATCAGTTCGAAGTATTAGTAGTCTCATTTCTGTCATTAGATTCATTAGGTCTAGTGCGTAACCCCTGATATAAATCGTGCCAGTATTTATTCCTTGGATTCTCTATACCTAAGAGACCTTACAAGCATGAAACTTTATGCAGACTTTTTATATAAGTACTAAGAAAGGAAAATTTATAAGAAATCGTGCCTATAAGATGAAAGAAAGCCCTCAGATAAAAATTTAAAAAACACTTTTGTTTAAAGAATCAATTGGTTTTCTTATCAATAAAAGCTTGATTCACAAAGTTTTTTTTTCAATTTAGTTATTTTTTCTTTCAATAAGCTATAGAAATAAAAACTCGTTTGCACAATCCTTGAAACATGATAGGATTGATAGGAATAGGTATTGTTTATCTAACAACAAATTGTAAATGAATGTAATGTAAAATCCTAAAATTTTCCTTTTCAGGGGCATGAGTATACGAAAAACAGCTACATCGCAACCCAGGGCCCTCTCCAAAATACTGTCTACGACTTTTGGACGATGATTCACCAAAACTGCACTCTCGCGGCGCAGGCATCGGCCGTGCAAAAGATAGTAATGCTGACCAACTTCATAGAGAACAACCGGCAGAAGTGCGAGAAATATTTTCCGATAGAGCTTAACGAGGTGATGGTACTGGACTCACCAGATACAGAAGGTTGTCGCTTCACAATAACAAACAGTGGTATGATAAAGAAGAGTGGCTATACAATAAGAAACTTGAAATGCAGTGACGGTAGTGAAACTGTGACGGTGTACCATTATTGGTTCCACAACTGGGCGGACCACAAGTGTCCGAATGACGTGAACGCGCTTTTGAACTTGAGTTTGGACGTTTTAAAAGAAACCGAGTACGATTTTGAGTGTAGTGCCAGTGATACGTGTCAGTGTTTGCCTAAGTCGGATTCTATGTTTGTTTTTCCGCCGGAAGAGGCTAGTAATGTCGCACTGAGTTCTCCGTTGGATTTCTCAAAGGAAAACAAGTCACCGGCTACCGTCGTTCATTGTTCAGCCGGCATAGGACGTACAGGTTGTTTAATAGCTATATTAAACGGTATTAAACAGCTTTCTATGGAGCACAAAGTGGATGTGTTAGGTATTGTGTGCAATATGAGGTTGAATAGGGGGGGAATGGTACAAAACTCGGAACAGTATGAGCTGATACATAAAGTGTTGTGTCTATTCGAGCAAGCGTGCTTACCCAGTTTATAGCTAACTTGCAGAGATCTGATATAATGCAAGAGTTAAATAGTTAATGTATGTTGTCTAAGGATATATAAATAGATTAGTATCAGGAAGTCTAGAACTTGAGAATTTCCAAAGAAACAAACATATTTACATAATTTTATACACATGTTTTCTTGTTTATTGCGTGTTTATTTTAATACACAAGTTTCCTTAATAAAACTTACTGTTTATGGTTCAAGATTTCCTCTTACTGATCAGTACTCTTACCTTTTATAAAACAAAAATAATATTGGCATGTTTTTCAAATGCCAAAAAGTTGGTACCATTTAAAAAAAAGTGATAATTAAAAACTATTTATGAGATTGGACCTCAACATAAAATTGTAATAAAAAATTAAACAATACATCTTGAAAAGGATATCAAAACTTTATCAAGAGCTTGATGATTTTTTTTCAACACGGTCCTTTCTAACCGGATATGGTCCTTCGAACTAGATAATCAAGATATCCGGTTTGAAGGACTAGGTTGGGGACGACAATATCGTCGTAATTGAAAGTAATGAAAATTCCCAAAATATGTCCAAGGCAGCGAACTAGGACGAAATAGCAAATTCACATGTTGAGAACATTGCGCTGAGGTAAAGTGTAGGCGCTAAAATGAATTACAACACGGTTTGAGTTCTTGAGTATTGTAAAAAAAAAATATAGTATTGTAAATAAATTGGAATCATAAAATATTTCATCAGAATGGGAACCAAAAATCTATAAGCTTCTAATAATTTCATGTCTTCAGAATCTAAAGAGGTAGTTTCTAAAAGTGCATAAAAACGAATATATAACGCGCATAAACGAATTATGAAAGTTTTTCGCAACGTTTTATCCGTGGAAATCCCGTGGATATATCGGAATAAAAAGTAGTACTATGTTACTTACAGGGTCTCAAACTCTGTACCACCTTTCATACAAATAGGCACAGAATTTTTAATAGTACTACATACAGAATGGCCACGGAATCACCCGCCTGAATCTAGCCGGCGCGCAACTCGCGCCCAACTCGCGCCCAACTCGCCCTTACCGGCATTTGTTTCATCCGGAGATGGAGAGTGGATCACTGGCCCGCGTACTGGTACACACACATTTACAAGTGTACAGATGTCCTCGCACGCAAACATTGACACTTCATTCGAATTGTATTCGAAATCGTGCTTTTATAGGCCGCGTCCGCCGTGTGATGATGGAAGGATAAACACACTATCACATTTATAATACTAATATTATAAATGTGACACCATGACGTGACTTACCTGCCCCGACTAGGGTTGCCATCTCCTAAAGTGACAAAGCCGAACTCTGCCCAGAAAAAAGCCGGACGTATTTTACCCTAAAAGCCTGACAAAGACAAAGTTGTAAAGCCGTACATACCTTTTTTTAAATGTTAAACCCCATTTTTTCCCGTTCCCGTGGGAATTTCGGGGAAACCTCTCCTAGAGTTCCCCTACACTTATCAAGGAACCGACATGCCAAATTTAAGCTTACTTCGATCAGTACTGACATGACTGACAGTAGGGATGATGATGATGATTGCTTCGCTCGAGGCGCTAACGAAAAGCCAAACAAATACAAACAGATGGCAACCCTAGCCCCGACTCGTCTTATCTAATAAGAATTTTACAAAATATTTACTTGCTAATTCATCAATGTTTTTCATCAGTTTGTAATAGATTGTAAATAGGATGTAAAATGGTTAGTACAGCTTTTGTTCACGTCACGCTTCTATTAACTACAGGCTGCTAATCATAGGACCTTACGTCACTTACTACGTCGTACTATGTGCAATTCTCGAAGATGTCACTTTATACATATCGAACAAAGTGCGTAAATAAGCAGAACGGATCTTATATCCATTAGAGATATTCTACTAGAGGAAGTGCCGCGCCTCCACATTTAAAAACGCTTCATGTATTTATTGTCATTTCAAAAGCACCACCAACACTCAACGCATAGTTGACGGCTGTCTCGGCACGCACACATGCGTTGAGAGTGTTGGTGGTGCATTTGAAATACTTTGAAGCGTTTTGAATTGTGAAGGATATTCGAGCATTTCGACCTAGTGCCACAACAGCCTATTTACGCCCCACTGCTGGGAACTGACCTCTCATCACGAAAGGGCGTGGGCTATTATACATTATACCCCACAAGTACCCAGTGCGGAGTGTGAGGTTTCCTCACGGTGTTTTTCTTGACGTGGTAATTAAAACTATATTTTTTTGCACATAAGTAAACTGGTGACACCCAGGCGGCAGATCAAACCACTAGGCTACTATTTATGACATGTTTTTACACATTAGTAGGTAGTTGTCTACTTGAAGTGAAGCGTATGTTTGTCCGGTTGTTTGCTCTTGTGTTAGCGAGTAGCAAAGTTGCCGCGAAGGTTGTCCAAAGGTCCATGATGTACAGTGTACTATACTTAAATAGTAACTTAGTTTACTATCTCACCATAAAATATAGTTGGCGCTGTATCTTGCTTTATTGGACCTTTATACCAAACTTTCCATCCTTTTACCGAACGAATTTAAAGAGTGTGTTGGGAAGAAAGAAAGCTATTTTTGAGACTTTTTGTTTAATTCTGACGATTGACAAATACAATATTTCTTATGTTTTATTTCTATTTTCTTTTCTCAACAAGTAGTTTCTTCTTAACAAGAAGTATTTACAACATCCTCCGAACGACGAGAAATGGTTTCAGATATAAAAACCCTCAACCCTCCCAACACAGCAAAAAGCATCACAAAATAAAATATTCATACAAAATATGACACTTCATTGGGGCTTAAATATAATTTCTTAGTTCTCCGTGGGCCTCTCTAAACAGGTGCAAAAATCATCCAAAAATCCAATTTTTTCTGCAGCTCCTATGCTATTTTCAGGAATTTGTCTTCGTTTCTGACCTCTATGTTTCGGTTCGCGTAGTAGCGTCATCCATCTCTTCTTGTACACTTGACTCTATTTTCCTCCGAAATTAATGTCAAGTTTTAGATTCCGCCTAATACAGAAAATATTTAAGTAACACATCGGCCATCTCGGTCAGATCAGACATAGACATTCACGACATCGGATGACGTCGCTCTCGTCGTGACTACAAATTCTCAGCAGCAGCAGTTTTCAGTCCCGAAGAAAAATTCCATCTTCACATCGTATGTCGGCGCGTCCAATGTAGCTTCGCTGAGCTTTTTCTCTAACGCGTTCGCTGTTTTCCTGTCCCTGATTACTCGGTACATTTTATGTCCTCACGGTCGCCAAATTGTTTGGGAATACAGGGACTTAGGAAAAAAGACTGCAGTTTTTGAGACTTTTGGTTTAATTCTGACGATTGACAAATACAATATTTCTTATGTTTTATTTCTATTTTCTTTTCTTAACAAGGAGTTTCTTCTTAACAAGAAGTATTTACAACAGAGTGTCTTGGAGTTCAACTTCTTTATGGTATTGTTTGGGCGAACGAGCACCCATGCCACCTGATGGTAAGTGGGCAGTGTGGCCCATGGACATAGTAAGGACTAACTAAGGAATCATAAAATTACGAATACGTTACCATTGTTACCAACCAGGACGAAGATTGAATGCCTCGATGCCGGTAATTTTACCGACTCTTCGATAGGTTAGCGGGTAAAGGTGGTGGTAGCTATCCGGTCAGACCCTGTATCATGTACTACCTCCGGCAAACTTCCGTCGTTTAAGGAATTTTAGGGTCTGGTTTTGGCTCTCGGTCAAGCTAAGAATTTTGGCACATTATAAAATGAATAATATTCGTTTTTATGCACTTGATTCAACATTGTTATTTTAATTTATTGTCATTCAGTGCCAATAATTACATGAAGAATTGCAAAATAAGACCACATGTTATTTTTAAACTGTGTAAGGAGGTTTACGTTAAACGTTGAAACGAAAACTGTAATAGTTTTAAATGTAAATATCAAAGAAATCTATTTATTTTCTCTTCTCAATTTAATACAACAAGGGGTAGATCTAAATAAATATTAGGTCCTTACATATGAAATTGGCGTTTCATATGGCAGAAATGAAAACGATTTTTTTTTATGAAACTATTTTTTTATTTAGTCAAAGTATGTACCATGGCTATCTATGCACTTTTGCCATCTCGAAGGTAGTTCATTGATTCCTTTACTAAAAAAAGTGTGTGAGCGAGAATCAATAAAATCTTTGAAGGCCGTTTGGACAGCCTCGTGAGAATTGAATTTTTTTCCTTGCATGAAGTTGTCCAAATTCCGAAAAAAATGGTAATCAGTTGGAGCAAGGTCCGGGGAGTATGGTGGGTGTCGAAGACATTCCAGTCGCAGCTCCCGTAGTTTTGCGGCCGTCAAACGTGCCGTATGTGGTCGAGCGTTGTCCTGAAGCAGCAGTGGGCTAGATCGATTGACCAGTCTGGGTTGTTTAATGGCTAGCTTTTCCATCATCGTTTGCAATTGTTGACAATACACATCAGCCGTGATTGTTTGCCCAGATCTTAAGAAACTGTAATGGATGACACCGGCACTAGTCCACCAGACACTTACCAGTACCTTTTTCTGAGTCAACTTTCGTTTCGGGCAGAATTTGGCTGGTTCACCTGGGTTCAACCATTGTGAAGAACGTTTCCGGTTGTCGTACAAGATCCATTTTTCATCACAAGTAACGATACGATTCAAAATGCCTTCATTATTGTGCCGGTTGAGAAGTGAAACGCAACACTCGACGCGTGTTTCTTTGTTTGCGTCGCTCAATTCATGCGGTACCCATTTTTCAAGTTTTTTCACTTTTCCAATTTGTTTCAAGTGAATCAAAATGGTTTTATCACTCACACCGAAGCCTGCCGCTAACTCTGACGTGGTTTGCGATGGATCTGCTTCCACAATTGCTTTTAATTCTTCGTTATCAACTTGTGTCTCCGGCCGTCCACGAGGCTTGTTCTGTAGGTCAAAATTTCCAGAACGGAAACGTTGGAACCAATAACGTACCGTATTTTCTTTTGCAGTAGCTTCCCCATACGCATTGTTAATCCTACGAGCCGTTTCTGCAGCACTAGTGCCGAGGTGAAACTCATATTCGTAAATATAGCGATATTTTAAGTTCTCCATATTGTGAACAGAACGATGTGAAAGAAAAACAAATGACGCGATAACAAATAAATTTCGTAATTCGAACACAGAAATACATGGTCTTAAATTTGAAATAAATTTGAATTTGGAATTCCTAGCCGAACGCCACATATTTTGAATCAAAGTTGCCAGTTCGCCAAACGCCAATTTCATATGTAAGGACCTAATATTTTAGTCAATAACTTGGTGAATATGCCCTAAGTGTACATATTATTATAGCTGTATATAAGATATAAGTGTGTTGCTGTGAACTATTAAATATTAGTCCAATTTTTGACAAGAAGCGATGTAATAGGTATAAAATGCTACTGTATTTTGAATAACTACCGGTAATAGATGGTAATAGTTTTAAAATCGGTAATATATTATTGCGTTCCTCGACTACAAAATAGTCCTAGATTAGATATTAATATTTAAATGAATGTGAACTTTTATATCCTAGTAAGATTTTATTCTAAATAAAATATTGTACATACATATAAAGTTTATTACTTAAATGTATTTTTTTAATATATTGTGTATTTATTAGTCATATTCTTTTTGCACAATTTTTAGTTTACTACTGGACTGTATAATTGTATATTCAATTGTTCAATAAAATATAAGTGTGTGTTTTAGATGGAGATTTGATATTTATTTGTCGGTAGTTTTAAAGTTATTGTCGTGGGTGAATCGAGATATTTGTCAGTGTGTCTGTCTGTATATTGTAAAACTTCTATTAACATTTTTTGGCGCCCTTACAGTATCGCTAGTCTTAGATTAAATTTTTGGGCGTTTTCAGAAATTGTTGTAAAAATCTTTTTTTTGATAACCTATACATTTTTGGGTTTTTCTTAGTCAGGATTGTTTGCACTTCATTTCTGTTACAAGAAAAAAAATGTCCCAGATTTTTTACTATTGGAATAATATTTTCCGTTAACGTCACCCATATAGGTACCTACTAACACCAAAAAGTGACGAAATGGAATAGTTAATTCGGGATATTTTTCTCTTGCATTCAGATCGATAGAGCTGGCGATTCTGAATAGTAAACACGCAAAAAAATCGGATTTTAAGGAAAAGCAAGTTTTTTACAACAGATTCTGAAAACGCCCTTTTACAAGGCCAGTGAGGTATTTTTCGGCTTCGTGAACGGAGCCAACCGTGTATTGCGGTGGAATCGAGTTTTATATATCGTATGGGCGTAATATTTGTATTTTTCGATACCTAATACCTATTCTGATAGTCGCACTTACCCCATCTATAGTAGGTAGCCCTTGCCCCAATAGACAAGAAATCTGCATAATTTGGCCACTAGGAGCGCTGCGATCGCTTGATCCAAACCATCTGTCAATTACATAGAGAAATATTTGTTGTTATTGGTTTTACTTAAATTATTTTAAAAATGCCGCGCTCTGCAGTTCCAGGACGCAATGAGAACGGACGACACGTATTTCCGAAAGACTTGGTATGTATCTGGGGCAGGTATAATTGCATTGGGATGTCTTCATTTTCATCGCAAATAACTGAACCAAAATTAAAATTGTGGTCAATATTTAACAATTTTAAACAAATCTACTTGAAATTTTCAACAAAAAAACCCGTAAAAATTTGACAGCTGCAGTGTTTGGGTTTTGGTTTGGGTCGAGCGTTTGCAGCGCCATCTGAGTCGAGCTTTGCGTATTCGTGTCCATTGACCTTAATAAAATAATACATTGAAATATATCTCGGTTATTGTATTAGATTTTAAAATTTATTGTACAAATGTTTTAAAAAGTGGTGAACGTTTCCGAGAGACTTGCACAACGGACAGTTCAGTCGGGTCGCTGTTCTTTTTTTGAATTTTTGTTTTAAAAAAAATATATCAAAGTTTGGAAATCTTTTTAAAACTGCGTTGTCAAGATTTTACCGTGTTTTTTTTATTGAAATAAACAATTCAATTGCATTGGTTTTAGAAGTTTTTTATTTTGCTTTTTCTTCTGAAACTTTCAACACGACACGAGTCGTTTACTTACGAATGCCAGTCTTGGGTGTGGTATGAAAGAAGGTTCTTCGGCCGGAACCCTACTGCGCCGGCGCACGGTACACACGACACACACACACGATAAACGTGGGTCCATTTTATTGTTCCCGAGCGCAGTAGCCGTGCGCTGCTGTGGAAGTTTCCACCTACATCCATATTAATATTATAAATGCAAAAGTAACTCTGTCCGTCTGTCTGTTACCTCTTCTGGCATGTAGATAGTTGGGGTCGGGACCCTACCTATGTCCTTTCCCGGGGGAAAGGACATAGGCTACTTTTCATTCCGGAAAATCGCATAGTTCCCGCGGGAGCGCGATAACCGAATTCCACGCGGAATTCCCGCGACTTCGGGCAGAAGCTAGTATTGATATAAGGCGTTTGTGTACCCACGTGGCGTAGCTCGGCCGGGCGCAGCTGTGGGGTTCCGGTTTAATCATTACAGGGGCTATATTCGAAGTATTAAAATAGGGATCTCCCTGTTCCCTATTAGGATCGCTCACGCGTCGCGTGAACTTTAAGCAGCTAGATTTAAAGTTCAACTTGACGCGTTAGCGATCCTATAGGGAACAGGGAGATCCCTATTTAAGACTTCGAATTTAGCCTCAAGGGTAGATTTCCAAATAATGATGGGGTGCGGCGGTGGTAACGCGTCCTTCATCACCAAACTTATTTATTTATTTAAACTTTATTGCACATTAGTAAAAACGAATACAAAGGGAGAACTTAATGCTCCATAAGGCATTCTCTACCAGTTAAACCTTTGGGTAAGGCCTAAAAAGTGGCGGTGAAAGGAAAGCTATTAAAGCCATACTTGTAGTGGATATATACGTTCTTTAAAATGCCTGACATAAAGTGGGACTTCATTCATACTAATATTATAATTCTTCCCTTCTCAAAAACCTATCGAATGGAACACTACACATACCTTATTTATTTATTTATTTCACTCAGGCCTCCGAACACAGATTACATCACCACTGACCTGTATTAAGTACTTTATGTATGTATTTATTTATTTTTTATTATTTTGATTTTTTTTGTGAGCAGAACCACCTCATTTTTGGCTTCACTGAAAATCAGCGTCTCGAAATCTTCGTCAGCATTTCAGAGACAACAATGCTGAGTGAAGACCATTTTGGCAAACTAAAGTAAATGTACTATTTTTAACCTTATACTTTATTTTATTTTAAGAATTCAAATTATTTTAAGTTCGATGTAAGCATTATTTTCTGTTCTCTCTATATATTTCCTTTCAATTTTGTAAAAATATCTCATTCTTTATGTTTGCCAAATAAACATTTTTCATTTCATTTTATAAATGCGACAGTAACTCGATCTGTCTGTTACCTCTTTACGCTTCAACCGCTGGACCGATTTGGATGAAATTTGGTATGGAGATAGTTCGGAGTCCCGCGACGGGAAAGGACATAGGCTACCTTTTTATACCAGTAAAACGCATACCTACACCTAGTTCCCGTGGGAACGCGATATCGCGGGGCGAAGTCGCGGGCAGAGGCTAGTTTAAGTACCTATACTATATGTACTTACTACTACAGCCTATTTGCGTCCCACTGCTGGGCACTCTCATCACGAGAGGATTTGGGCTCTATAGTTCCCACGCAGGACCAGTGCGGATTGGGGACTCCCACACACATCACACAAGATGTGTGTGGTTCACACACATCTTTGAATTACTTCGCAGATGCGTGCAGGTTTCCTCACGATGTTTTATATCTATATGTACTTATTAAATACTTATTTTACCCAGATAAAAACTAGCCTATGTCCTTTCCCGCTACACCACCTATCTCCACACCAAATTCCATCTAAATCACTCTAGAGGTTTAAGCGTGAAGAAGTAACTCTGTCTGTCTGTCTGACAGAGTTCACATTTGTAATATGTTTTATTACCCAATCTGTTATGGAAATATGAAGTAATCTACTACTATACTACTACAGCCTATTTAGGGCCCACTGCTGGGCACAGACCTCTCAGCACAAGAGGGTTTATGAAGTAATCAAGTCCTTACAAATTGAAACCTTTACAAACATTTTAACATGTTCAATACCACCCTAGTTTTAGGTAGGTAGGATTACTACATATACACGGTGGGTCAGAAAATATGGCAAATAATTAACCCACCGTATCGGCTATCGATTCTTAGTATATTGTATAGGTCGTGAATTTTTTTCAAGTTTTTTCAAGTAAAAAAAAAAATGTATATGGGATTGGTTGTGTGAGCGACGCCTGAATCCTATACAATTTTTTTTTTTTACCAACTCAAAAAAAATTCAAGACCTACACAATATACTTAGAATCGATAGCCGATACTGATGGGTTAATTATTTGCCATATTTTCTGACCCGCCATGTATATTATCTACGCTACGATATTAAGATTTAATATTGTTCGGATTAACGCATTCACTGCTGCCACCGACGCATATGTGCGTTTTGCTGACTTTCCCGCAGTGCCTTGAAGGCACATGTGCGTTGCAATGTTCCCTATGACAGATGTGGCACCTGACGAAAGTTCGTAAAACAGAAGTGGCAGTGAATGCCTTAACGCATTATACAGTAGGTATCGGTATCCGCTAATATCGAATTCTGCATGTTTACAGCATTTCTTTTTTTTCGGTGCGTGAGAGGAAAAAAGCTTAAAACGATAAAACAATGATACAAAGGGGGTTAAGGCAGCCGGTGAAATTTCTGGCACAGAGGCATTCCATCTTAGGCCTCAGGGTAGGCAACGCATTCGAGATCTTATGGTTTCCTAATGGGGGATCATAGGATTTCGGTGTCCATGGGCCGCAGTGACCACTTACCATCAGGGGGGCTGTGCGCTCGTTTGCCTATACCATCGACATGAAAAAAACATATCCGCAAATAGTTTTGTTCCACTCAGTGTATAAATAATAATACTTAAATATAAGCGTGTGGGTATGTTATTTGTAAATATAGTTATGTTAATCTTAATGACAAGAACACCAAAACTGCTCTAGTTGTATAATTAAGGGATTTGAATGTACGTGATTGTAATACATTTTACTGTGTCAAGTTGGGTTTTATTTACCACCTTCTCATTGGCCACTATAGCCTTTTTCCCACCGTTTTGTCTGCGTCTACCGAGGTGGTCGGGTGCTTACTGCTCTTGCTCTAACTTCTGACATAAAGAAATTATACAAGAATAGTGGCAGAGTCTATACTGTAGTGCGTGCTCCGAAACCCGGGTTAACACTAGATCGACATCTAGCGTCCAGTGGCTGAACCCCGATTACCCGACCGTCTAGCAGTTGCTCCGCTATTTGAAGCTAGATGGCGATGAGATAAATTTTGGGGGTTCCCCATACTTACATTTTTTTATCAAACCCATAGATACGTGTGGGGATAGATATATACTTCTTCAAAATAGGATAGGTCTTCAAAAATGATATTGAGGTTTCTAATATATATATTTATTCTAAACTGAATAGTTAACGCGAGAGACACTTCCAAAATGGTAAAATGTGTCCCCGCCTGTAACTTCTAAAATAAGAGAATGATAAAACTAAAAAAAATATATGGTGTACATTACCATGCAAACTTCCACCGAAAATTGGTTTGAACGAGATCTAGTAAGTAAACCGCAATTTACCTTACACTATTATTAAAATATCGATCAAAAGTTACAACGAACTACAATAACTTTTATATTATGTTACTTGCTGCTACGGAATCCTTCATGGGCGAGTCTGACTCGCATCACTTGGCCGCTTTTTAGGGTTCCGAAGTCCACAAGGAACCCTTATTGTTTCGCCATGTCCGTCCGTCCGTCCGTCTGTCCGCACTATTGCTCGGAGATGCTTAGTTCTAGAAAGCTGTAATTTGGCATGCATATATATTATTTACGCTGACAAAGTGGTGCTTTAAAATTTAAAAAATATTTTTTTGTTGTGGCATATATAACGTAGTTGAAAGGAAAACTATCACAGCTAAGTAGTACAAATTTACGAGTCATAGTCGACCAACTTATGAAATGATAAAAAAAAACAATGATTTTTCTCGAGCGGCAGGTGCGCCGGGCGGGCACGTCATACCACAGGCTAGCTAAGATGCTAAATAAGTCTAAGAAAGGTACTGTAGGCATCGTCAACTTCGGAACTTTTTTTATTTCATTAATCGCACTACTACTACTACAGCCCATTTGCGTCCCACTGCTGGGCACAGGCCTACTCTCATCACGAGAGGGTTTGGGCTATAGTCCCAACGTCCCATTCATCGCACACATTTTTTTTACTATCAGATGCGTGAAGATTTCCTCAGTCTCCTGGTGATAAATTGAAATCGGACTTCGCACATGATTATGATACTTTTGTACGCATTGTATAAGTATTATGAAACACCTACTTTAGTTAATTCTATTACTTAGTTACTTAATTTCGCAATTGAGCAGATTCCACGGCTCCGTAGGTACGTTGATCTATTCGATTCAGGTCAAAGATTAAGCAGAACTAATGGATTTAGGTATATACGTGCATTTACGAAGATTAAGAAAAAACATTGTCAAGCGAATATCGTGCCAATGTGAAGGTTCAGCATGTTTGGGATTTATTTAGGTGCAGTCTTCAGAAAATTCAAGATTTATTTTTTTGGATTCGTTTAAAATGCATCCAAAAGTCAGCCATTTTGTTTTTTGCAATTTTGATATACCCAGTGTGTCACTTTCATGATTAAGACGAATAATCTAACGACACCTCGCAAGCTAAAATCCATCCAGCCGTTTGTTTCGGCTACACAGCGTGCCAAGGAAATATAAATACATACATACTTACATACATACACTCAAAAACATAACCCTCCTTCTGGCGTAGTCTGGTAATAAAAATGCAGTGTACAAAAGGCGGACTTAATGCTACAAGCATTTCATCATCATCATCATCATCATTTCAGCCGATAGACGTCCACTGCTGGACATAGGCCTCCCCCAAGGCGCGCCACTCAGACCGGTCCTGTGCCACTCGCATCCACCGCGTTCCCGCGACCTTTACAAGGTCGTCACTCCATCTTGTTGGAGGCCTACCGACAGCTCGTCTACCGGTTCGCGGACGCCACTCCAGGACTTTCTTGCCCCATCGGCCATCAGTCCTGCGAGCAATGTGCCCCGCCCACTGCCACTTAAGGTTCGCAATTCTTTGGGCTATGTCGGTGACCCCAGTTCTACTGCGGATATCCTCATTTCTGATTCTATCACGCAGAGAAACCCCGAGCATAGCCCTCTCCATTGCCCTCTGGGTGACCTTGAGCCTTCTTATGAGGCCCATCGTAAGCGCCCACGTCTCGGAACCATAAGTCATCACTGGCAACACACACTGGTCGAAGACTTTCGACTTAAGACACTGCGGTAATTTGGACGAAAAGACACTGCGAAGCTTCCCGAACGCTGCCCAGCCGAGTTGGATTCGACGATTGATCTCTTTCTCGAAGTTGGACCTACCTAACCCTACCTTGTTTATTTCTCTATAGCATCTTTTTTTTTTCAAACTCTTTATTATTATTTGTTGGTACATTTTCATGTCACGGGCCCATGAGGACCCGGTCATTCGCATTCATGGGGCCGAAGCCAACATGAAGAGGGTTTTGGTACCTTTTGCTAGAAATGTGTGTGCCCCAGGAGGTCTCGGGTGCGAGGTGTCGCCGCTCACCATCGGCCCGCCACAGGCCGCCCTGCGCTGACTGACTGCACCAGACGGACAAACAGGCAGACGGCCCACCTGGTGGAAAATGGTTACCGCCGCCTATAGACATTTGTAACTCCAGAGGCGTCACCGATGCGTTGCCGGTTTTTAAAACATCCCATATTGTAGCGCAGAGGGAAAATTTCACCAGGGAGTTCATTCCAAATAATCCGGAATCGAACTCCCTAGGTACCCTCTGCATGAGAGGCGGTAGGTCGAACCACTAGGCCACCACGGCATTCAAGATCAGATACTTATTGAATTTTTTTACGTTTTAATGTCTGTCCTTCTCAAAATAGTTAATTAAAGTAAAGTTACTATAAAAAAAGTACAACTATTAGTCACGCATGGTAAAATTAACAAAAAAGTCGGTCATTAACATCTGAAAATGGGTTTTAGTATTTTTTAGTCTCAGATCAGAGGGCAAGGCGCTTCAAAAGACTGGAGCCGGTTTAGATATCCGACATAAAAGCACGTATATCACCCACCACATAAGTAAACTTAGAGGTGCGAGCCGGAATCGAACCCCCGACCCTCTGCATGAGAGGCGGTAGATCGAACCACTAGGCCACCACGGCTTTAAAATTGCGAAATTCAATTTGAATTAACCACTGAGCTTTTCGGTGAAGGAAAACATCGCGAGGAAACCTGCACGCATCTGCGAAGTACTTCAAAGATGTGTGTGAAGTCCCCAATCCGCACTGGGCCCGCGTGGGGACTATAGCCCAAGCCCTCTCGTGATGAGAAGAGGCCTGTGCCCAGCAGTCGGACGCAAATAGGCTGTAGTAGTAGTTAGTATATCACCCACCTAACGGAAATCAATTTTTGAAGTAATTGATTGCAAGTAAAGGCAAAAGTATCGATAAAACCCGTGTCGGCGGCATGCGCATGCGGCTACGATCGATCGGAGTGGATGACACTTTACCATTAGTCTAAGGTTACACGATCAGTATTTCACGAAATACTGATCGTCTAACCCATTGATGACTGATGAACTTGGTTCAGACTGATCATATGAAAAGTTACCTTAAAGCAAGACCATCATCATTTCAGCCGAAAGACGTCCACTGCTGGACATAGGCCTCCCCCAAGGCTCGCCACTCAGACCGGTCCTGTGCCTTTCGCATCCACCGCGTTCCCGCGACGTTTACAAGGTCGTCGCTCCATCTTGTTGGAGGCCAACCGACAGCTCGTCTCCCGGTTCGCGGGCGCCACTCGAGAACTTTCCGGCCCCATCGGCCATCAGTCCTGCGAGCAATGTGCCCCGCCCACTGCCATTTAAGGCTCGCAATTCTTCGGGCTATATCTGTGACCCTAGTTCTACTGCGGATATCCTCATTTCTGATTTTAGCACTCTCCACCCAAAATTGCTCCAAAGCAAGACCAAGGACATAAAATAGTAGGTATAAGACATACTTACTATATAGGTAGGTACATATATTGACGACTGGTTTGGCTCAGTTGGTTGTGACCCTGCCTACTGTTCAGACGGTCGCGGGTTCGTAGCCCGATAGGGGCATACTTTGTGTGATGAGCATAACGAATGTTTGTACCCGAGTCATGGATGTTTAGTATTCTAGCACCCATAGTACAAACTGTTTTATTTTATTTTATTATTATCATTATTATAGGCGAACAAACAGGCAGACGGCCCACCTGATGGAAAGTGGTCACCGCCGCCTATAGACATTTGTAACACCAGAGGCGTCACCGTTGCCGGTCCCGAAGATATTTAATGACACCCTTTTTAAAAAACACCCCATATGCTTAGTTTGGGGCTAGGTCAATTTGTGTGAAATGTCCCAACATATTTATAGATATTTATTATTATACGGAAACCTGCACGCATCTGCGCGGTAATTCAAAGATGTTTGTGAAGTCCCCAATCCGCACTGGGCCCGCGTGGGGACTATAGCCCAAACCCTCTCGTGATGAGAGGAGGCTTGTGCCCACCAGTGGGACGCAAATAGGCTGTAGGAGTAGTAGTGTAGTATTATTATACGCACACAGCATTTTTCTATCAATCGGCGTCATGTCTCGATTGATGGAATGGATTCGTTCATGAAACATGATCGTTACGGGGGCGAAAAATCCACCGCGCTGACTCTCATATCTGGATGGCCACAGCATCACCCGCCTGAATCTAGCCGGCGCGCAACTCGCGCCCAACTCGTCCTTACCGGCATTTGTTTCATCCGGAGATGGAGAGTGGATCGTTGGCCCGCGTAGTGGTACACACACATTTACAAGTGTACAGACGTCCTCGCACGCAAACATTGACACTTCATTCGAATTGTGTTCGAAATCGTGCTATTATAGGCCGCGTCCGCCGTGCGCCTATAGTGTACTATAGGTACAGTCACATGTACTGGCGGTGTGTCACCTTAAGGGCTACAATCGCTTGCGCGAGTCTCGCCCGAAGACGGACGGGCGTAGGCATCTCGCGGCACAGACCAAGCGAATATTTTTTAAACTGGTCGACGCCAATACATGTGTCTGTACAGTCGAGTTCATTAAATATGATCACTATTGGACCTTATTACAAAGGAGCAAGGTGTAAAAGTTTGTATATATTGGAGAAAATGTACCTAGTCCGAGATCCACGGCAGTTTTTCGGATCTCACTTTGGCCCTGTTCTATAGATCAGCAATGTTCGAGGTGACACATAAATGGCCCCACAGCCACAGGGCGCGGACATGGCCTGTAAAAACAGGGGCATCAATTCGGCCGTCTTACTTAACATGTTATTTTTGGGAGATGTGGGACGGCCCTTGGTTTGGGATTCCACATGTGAGTACACTCATCTGGCCAAAACTTCCTCCAAGGCTCAGCGGCAAACTCTGCTAAAGTAGGAAAGCGCAAATACGCCAACAGGGGCTACATTCAAAGTCTTTAAATAAGGATCTCACTGTTCCCTTTTGGATCGCTCACGTGTCGCGTGAACTTTAAGCAGCTAGATTTAAAGTTCAACTTGAGCGCCGCGACGTGTGAGCGATCCTATAGGGAACAGGGAGCAGTCAGGGAGAGATTAGGTATATCCCTATCCAAATACTTCAAATATAGCCCCAGGTTGCGTGCGAGGACGTCTGTACACTTGTTAATTTGTGTCTACCACGACACGAGCCAACGATTCGCTCACCATCTCCGGATGAAACAAATGACATGACGGTGAGGGCGAGTTGGGCGCGAGCTGCGCGCCGGCTAGATTCAGGCGGGTGATTCCGTGGCCATTCTGTACGTAGTACTATTAAATATTCTGTGCCGACAAGATGGAGTGACGACGACCTTGTAAAGGACTCAGGAACGCGGTGGATGCGAGTGGCACAGGACCGGTCTGAGTGGCGCGCCTTAGGGGCGGCCTATGTCCAGCAATGGACGTCTTTCGGCTGAAATAATGATGATGATGACAGCTGTCGACTATCTAATGACGTCTAGAATCCCCCAGCGCTCGCTCGCGCTACGCAGCTTGTTATCACAAGGCTCAGCCATCTCCTTATCAGTTCTCGCGCCTCACCTGCGCAGCCTACACGTCTCATCTCAACATAGTATACATATATTATGCTGACATACTGCCATTATATAACATAACATACCTAATACAGCTATAAACTGTGCCCCTAGAATCGAAAAATTAAACAGCCGATCTTAGCAAAGATAAAAAATATATTACAACTACATCTGTGCTTGACATATAGTATCAAAAAATATCAAGTTGATTTTTCTGCGAGTTCGATTTTGAGGTCCGTGCTTCGATACCGGTGAGTGTCTTTTTTATTTTATTGAAGTATAAAATTAAATTATTTAGCGTCACTTGCACGAAGCCGCTAACCTCGTGTTAACAGCTTAACCCCACTTTATTTGTATGAATTTGACGTGGGTTAAGAGGCTAACAAGAGGTTAGCGGCTTGGTGCAGTGGAGCCTAGTGAATTTTCAGTATAAAATTAAGGGAAAGGTTTCTAAATGTAGCTTGACTTGCATTTTTTTTTCTTTCATCTGTGTAGGCACTTTTTTATTTTCACCATTTTTATTAAAATGTTATATGAGAAACAATTACAAATCAAATTAAAACTACTTTATTATTATTATTATTATGAGCCTGTAGTGTCCCACTGTTGGGCAAAGGCCTCCCTCTCATTTTTCCACGCTTTTCTGTCTCTTGCGGCATCCGGCCAATCATTGCGGAAGGCGTCTAGTTCGTCCCGCCATCTCCGTCTGGGTAAAACTACTTTAAAATAAAATAACTCGAATAATTAAATTAACATAGGCCTATATTCGAAGTTTTAAATAGGGATCTCCCTGTTCCCTATATAGAATCGCTCACGCGTCAAGTTGAACTTTAAATCTAGCTGCTTAAAGTTCACGCGACGCGTGAGCGATCCTATAGGGAACAGCGAGATCCCTATTTAAAGACTTTGAATGTAGCCCCTATTGGCGTATTTGCGCTTTCCTACTTTAGAAGAGTTTGCCGCTGAGCCCTGGAGGATGTTATGGCGAGATAAGACGGCAAGGGGTGTCCACTCCACACATGTGGCATCCCAACCCAAACCAGGGCCGTCCCATCTCCCAAAAATAACATATTAAGTAAGACGGCCGGATTGGTCCAGTTGGGAGTGACCCTGCCCTGCTTTCTGTTCCGACGGTCGCAGGTTCGAGTCCCGCTCGGGGCAAACTTTGTGTGACGAGCACGAATGTTTGTACTCGAGTCATGGATGCTTAGTATTTATTTATGTACTAGCTTCTGCCCGCGACTTCGCCCGCGTGGAATTCGGTTATCGCGTTCCCGCGGGAACTATGCGTTTTTTCGGGATAAAAAGTAGCCTATGTCCTTTTCCGGGACCCCAACTATCTCCATGCCAGATTTCATCTCGATCGGTCCAGCGGTTGAAGCGTGAAGAGGTAACAGACAGACAGAGTTACTTTCGCATTTATAATATTAATATGGATGTATATTTCTCTATATAAGTATTTATATCGTTGTCTAGCACCCATAGTACAAGCTTTGCTTAGTTTGGGGCTAGGTCAATTTGTGTGATATGTCCCAGGATATCCATATCCATATTAATATTATAATGTCTGTCTGTCTGTCTGTCTGTCTGTCTGTCAGTCTGTCTGTCTGTTACCTCTTCATGCTTCAACCGCTGGACCGATTGAGATGAAATTTGGCATGGAGATAGTTGGGGTCCCGGGAAAGGACGTAGGCTACGTTTATCCTGATAAAACGCATAGTTCCCGCGGGAGTGCGATAACCGAATTCCACGCGGGATTATAGATAGATTATAATAAAACAAGAAACTGACTGCCTGACTGATCGATCAACGCAGAGCCGAAACTACTGGTCGTAGAGAGTTGAAATTTGGCAAGCAGGTTCGTTAGGGAAGCACTAAGAGAGGATTTCCCAAAATTCCCACGAGAACGGAAAAAAACGGGATTTTACATTTTTATATTTCTACGCATACGAAGTTGCGGGGAAAAGCTAGTTATATTATAAACTACCAGACTTAACTGCAATCTTTTCATGTCGAAGCGAATTTTGCGAACCCACTAAAAAAGCTTTATTGCTTTCCATTTTAAAATTTGTAATTTAGCAAAAGGGTGATTTTTGGGTCAATATTATGTAAGTGTTAGTTTAGGCCACGACATAATGTTCAGTGGCTCCATAAAAAATAAACCGAAACAAGCGGCACTTCGTGCTCTTATCGATAATTCAATTATGAGAGTTGATAGGATCCATCGAACTTGGCACCGACGCCAGTAATCATTTTGTACACGTTCCGTGACCAATATGTCTGTCAGTCATTCATTTCGCCTTTTTAAGGCATAGGTACCACTGTAACAACCTATTCACGTCCTACTATTGGACACAAGCCGTGGTGGCCTAGTGGTTCGACCTACCGCCACTCATACTCATACTCATACTCATTTATTCATAAAACCGATTTATATGTCATAGTAAAAATAAAAACAATAAAAATAAAAATACATCATACACAGTATATCTAGTCACAAAGTAATTCACAATAAAACCATTATTTTGATAGAATAATTAATAATTAATGCAGAAGGTTGGGGGTTCGATTCCGGCTCGCACCTCTAAGTTTAAATTCAATATGAATTAACCACTGAGCTTTTCGGTGAAGGAAAACATTGAGAGGAAACCTGCACGCATCTGCGAAGTAATTCAAAGATGTGTGCGAAGACCCCAATCCGCACTAGGTCCGCGTGGGGACTATAGCCCAAACCCTCATGTGATGAAAGGAGGCCTGTGCCCAGCAGTGGGACGCAAATAAGCTATTGTAGTAGTAGTATTGGACATATACCCATCATGAAATGGTGACTTTCCGATACAGGCCCAAAGCGGATAACAAAGTACCTAAGTACTTCGTAGTTGCGTGCAGGTTTCCTCAAGAATCAAGAATAGTTTATTTGCCAGAATACTTATATACAAGATCTTGGAATTTAGTGCTTAAGTATCAGTATTCTGCCTGCAATGGCATGCAAATATTACGTCATTGATACACGAAGCTTTCGACAAAAAAAAACTCAATTTAAAATTAATTTCGCATAGTTAACTACTAGGTAGGTAGGTGTTGTTTTCCGGTAGGGGGTTAAGGCAGCCGGTGAAATTTCTGGCACAGAGGCATTCCATCTTAGGCCTCAGGGTAGGAAACGCATTCGAGATCTTATGGTTTCTTAATGGGGGATCATAGGATTTCGGTGTCCATGGGCCGCAGTGACCACTTTACCATCAGGTGGACTGTGCGCTCGTTTGCCTATACCATTGGTATAAAAAAAAGGTAATACAAGTACATAGTGCTGTATCCAATGGAAGTATTTTATTATCCACCATCAAACGAGGCCTCTCATCACGACAGATTTGGGCTATAGCCCCCACGAGACCCAGTGCGGATTGTGGACTTGACTTGGCGGAGGTCGAACCACTATAGGCCACCACGGCTACCACTATACTATAGTACACGGCGGACACGGCCTATAAAAACACGATTTCGAACACAATTTCGAATGGAGTGTCAATATATGTTTGCGTGCGAGGACGTCTGTACACTTGTAAATGCTTCAAGCGATTGTAGCCCTTAAGGTGGCACACCGCCAGTACATATTGCACTTTAGGCACAAGGCGTGCGAGGACGTCTGTACATCTGTAAATATGTGTGTACCACTACGCGGGCCAACGATCCACTCTCCGTCTCCGGATGAAACAAATGTCGGTAAGGGCGAGTTGGGCGCGAGTTGCGCGCCGGCTAGATTCAGGCGGGTGATTTTATTCTGTGACTAGTGACTACTACTACAGCCTATTTGCGTCCCACTGCTGGGCACAGGCCTCCTCTCATCACGAGAGTGTTTGGGCTATAGTCCCCACGCGGGCCCAGTGCGGATTGGGGACTTCACACACATCTTTGAATTATTTCGCAGATGCGTGCAGGTATTCTGTGACTATAGGCTGGAATTTTTGAACTGCACCGAACACCTATGCATTGCATAGCTACTTAAATGGTGCGAGGCTAGTTGAACCACCGACCCTATGCATGAGAGGCGGTAGGTCAAATCACTAGGTCACGGCTTCGCAGTAGGCAGGTACGCTTGTAGTATATCAGATTGCAGACAATCAATCAATATTTATGCTATGACATCGCACTGCTAATTGAAGCTCCTATCACGAGTGTTCTTCAGATTCGTATTCCGCTTGCGTTCGAAAAAAGGGAAAAATACACATTAACTCTACGATGTAGGTATTAGGAGCTGATTACTGATGGACTATTGTAACTTGCTTGTAAATTTGTAAATCAACTAGCTTCTGCCCGCAATGAATATTTTTGTGAAATTTCTTAGATAATTTCAAGTAGGTAATGTAATGGAATATTGTATTGTAATTATATCATTTGTCTTTATAATATTAATCATCATGATGATGATGATGATGATGATTATAATATTAATAATGTATAGAATATAAATTAGAGAATCTAAATAGGGATAAGTCGTGTCACTGATAGGATAGTATAGTAACATCAAGCTGACCCCGCGGACTTCGTACCGCCTTAGAATCTTTTTTGTATGAAAAATAGCTTACGTCCTATTCTCAGACCTACTGAACATACACTCCAAATTTCATAAGAATCGGTCGAGCCGTTTCGGAGGAGTTGGTTACAAACACTGTGACACGAGAATACTTTGTTGTCCGTCTGTCCGTCCGTCCGTCCGTCTGTCAAGACCCTTTTTCTCAGGAACGCGTGGAGGTATGAAGCTGAAATTTATATCAATTACTCAGGTCTACTGTCCCTTGAAGCTGTGAAAAAATCAAACTTCTAAGCCAACGCAATCAAAAGATACAGCCGTTTATGCCGCAAATTTTCGACACTTGCAAGGGAATCAAAACCTACAGGGTGCTTCCCGTGAACTCAGAATCTTGAAATTTGGTACAAAGCAACGTCTTATAGCATAGATAAAGGAAAAATTACGAAAACCATAAATTTTTAGTTACATCACATAATATATTTTTTTTTAATAATTTTAACCTTACTACCCATTTCCTCATAAACGCGTAGAGGTATTAAATTGAAATTCATACCAAATACTCAGGTCTATAATACCTTTAAGCTGTAACAAAATCAAACTTCTATGTCAACGCCATCAAAAGAAACAGCAATTTAAGCTGCATATTTTGAAACTCGCAAGTACTCGCAAGGGAATCAAAACCTAAAGGGTACTTCCAGTCGACCTAGAATCTTGAAATTTGGCATGAAGCAACGTTTTATAGCACACATAAAGGAAAAATTCCGAAAACCTTAAATTTTTAGTTACATTACAAAATATATATTTTTTAAGATCTTTGTCTTAAATTTATGCTACTCCATCTTTCCCCATTGTAATGTTATGAATTTCATTTTGCAATAAAAATACCATAGTTATGACTCGATTGTCGTAAAGAACGAACTTTGTAAACCTTACAGGTTTGTACGGAACCCTCGGTGCGCGAGTCCGACTCGCACTTGGCCGGTTTTTTTTTATTATTATTTAAAAAGCACCACCAACACTCTCAACGCATAGTTTATGGCTGTCACAGCACGCACACATGTGTTGAGGGTGTTGGTGGTGCTTTTAAAATACATTGCAGCGTTTTGAAATGTGAAGGCGCGGGACTTTAGATAGTAGAAGATCTCTATATACCTACTCATAACATTGTTATGGGGCTATATTCGAAGTCTTAAAATAGCGATCTCCCTGTTCCCTATAGGATCGCTCACGCGTCGCGTGAACTGTATGCAGCTAGATTTAAAGTTCAAGTTGACGCGTGAGTGATCCTATAGGGAACAGGGAGATCCATTTTAAGACTTCGAATACAGCCCCAGTTTCCCGTAGTTACAAAAATAGACAACATAAAGAAAGCTTGCCGAAACTGGCCTTTTTTTGGAATGTCATTTTATGACCGTGCCGATTGTAATGCGAGTAGGAAGTGCATTTTGCCTTCGATAGCATTCAAGTCACGAATAAAACTAACGTTTTACTATCGGAAAACTGATGATAAGTGTGTTGATGAAACTGAAATTCAATGAGGGAAACTGACGCGTTCACGTTCATTCAACATCCTTCCATGCCTATACTACTACTACTATACAGCCTATTTGCGTCCCACTGCTGGGCATAGGCCTCCTCTCATCACGAGAGGGCACCGCTGAAATTATTTATGTGCGAAATTCAATTTGGATTTACCACTGAGCTTTTCAGTGAAGGAAAACATATCATGAGGAAACCTGCACGCGACTGCGAAGTAATTCAAAGATGTGTGTGAAGGATCCGCACTGGGCCCGCGTGGGGGCTATAGCCCAAAATTCTTAAAGTTCCAGTTAATAGCCGAAATGCGATTAAAGGCTATAATCGTAGGTAAAACACATAACCTCGCTTTGAGCAAACAGTGGGTTACTGTTTACCAGCTAAATAAGCTAGGTAGGTAATCATATATTGGTTACATAAGCAGGCGAGCTGTGGCTCACCGTCGAGGTTAAGCCCATCACACACGAAGCTATAATATATACTAGCTGACCCCGCGGACTTCGTACCGCCTTAGTTTTTTTTTTTATAAACCTCACGGAGCCCGAGACCTTTCCAACGAATGCAAAACCGTGGAAATCGGTTCGTGCGTTCTGGAGTTATAGCGTCAGGGAGGAAAACCCGACTTATTTTTATATAGTAGAGAAGATTAACTAGCTTTTCCACGAAACTTCGTATGCGCAGAAATATTAAAAAGTAAAATCCCGATTTTTCCCGTTCCCGTGGGAATTTTGCAAAGTCCTTTCTTAGCGGACGCCTACGTCATAACATCTACCTGCATGCCAAATTTCAGCCCGATCCGTCCAGTGGTTTGGGCTGTGCGTTGATAGATCACTATGTCAGTCAGTCAGTCACCTTTGAGTTTTATATATTTAGATATGCTAGCTTATGCCCGCAACTTCGCCCGCGTGGAATACGGTTATCGCGTTCCCGCGGGAACTATGCGTTATTCCGTGATAAAAAGTAGCCTATGTCCTTTCCCGGGACCCCAACTATCTCCATGCCAAATTTCATCTCAATCGGTTTAGCGGTTGAAGCGTGAAGATGTAACAGACAGACAGAAAGACAGAGCTACTTTCGCATTTATAATATTAACATGGATTATAGGTATTTAAATTATATTTAAATACCAAAGATGGTTTATTGAAATACGATAATACAAGTTTTACTAATTACAAACTTGGTATTTATATATCTACACCGTGGCCCAATATTACGTTGACAAAATAAAAAAGTATTTTTTTAAAATATGGAACGCATTACGAGTTCTGTTCTTTTAGTGTTCCATTTTCAAACATTTCGCCCATCATTCGAAACAGACTTCTTGTTTAATACTGTTTGCTTTTAATGAAATATTGTAATGTTTTATCAACGTGTAGCAATAATTTCCTTACATGAAGCTGGAAAACGTCAGTGTGAGATAGTTAGATCGCTAGGTGTCAGTCGTCAACTTGTTTCTAAGACAATTAAGCGATTCAATGAGCTCGGCGATATTGCAGACCGCCCTGGCCGAGGAAGAAAGAGGACAGTTAGGACTCCTACTCTCCGAAACATTATCAAGAAACGACTTGATCGTAATCCACGGACCAAAGTACGAAAAATGGCTCGCGACTTGGGTGTAAGTCGTTCGACGGTGCAACGTATTGTTCGAAATGACCTTAATCTGAAAGCATACAAGCTGCGTAAAGCACAACTTCTTACAGATAAAGACAAAAAAGTTCGCTATGAGAGATGTCGTTTACTTATGAAGTGTGCCGCCACTGAGAAGTGGGAAAACGTCCTTTTTTCAGATGAAAAACTTTTTTCCATCGAACAGGCTCACAATCGCCAAAATGACAGAATGTGGTGTTCTAGTCGTCCTGGTGCGAATGCTGTGATTCCTCATCGCCAAAAGCCGGAATCTGTTATGGTTTGGGGCGGAATTTGTTCTACGGGCAAAACACCCCTTGTTTTTATAGAAAAAGGTGTCAAAATTAACCAAGAAACATACAGGAGAGACATTCTTGAAACCGTAGTTCTTCCTTGGAGCCAACAACATTTTGGCAACCAACAATGGATATTCCAGCAAGACTCTGCTCCATCTCACAGGGCCCTTAGTGTGCAGCAGTGGTGCAAGGAGAATTTCCCCGGTTTTATAAGCTCAAAAGAGTGGCCACCTTACTCGCCTGACCTTAACCCAATGGATTATAGTTTATGGTCCATCTTAGAGACAAGGGTTTGTGCTACCCAACACAAAAACATCGCCGCTCTGAAAGCAAAACTTATTGAGGAGTGGGATAAAATATCCTTAAAGGAGCTGCGGCATATAGTGGGAAATTTTAACAAACGTTTACGCCTATGTATCAAAGTCAAAGGGGGATATTTTGAAGATAGTTAGTTATTTTTAGTCCTAAATAGTGCTAGTTTATTATTTTAATGTCGTTCTGAAAGATTGGTATAAGTAATAAAGATATATTTTAATAATAGTTTGTCAACGTTTTATTGGGCCACCCTGTAATACCTACTACATATTTATATTATATTAACAAAATATTATAAGAAAAACACTACTTCTAAAATATCGTTTTGCGGCATGGCGCCCATGATATGACGCTGGCGGCGTTACCTCTCTGGATTGTTAACGAAATCCTTTGCGAGAGGTAAGCGCCAGCCCTTGGGTCACCAGTTCTGTCGATCAAGTGGGCCGACAACAACCCCATGAAGGCTTTCATGTCTGCCGACCAGGGACCCAGAGTCTCGACCGCGAGAGCCGCAAACTCGTATTCATGCATAAAGGTGCTTACCCACTAGACCGTACCATACCATGACCGTAACCGTAACTTTGGTATACAACGGTGCTCATACGTTACAGTGGTCCATGCCCACTGTAACGTATGAGCACCGTTGTATACCAAAGTTACGGTTACGGTCATGGTATGGTACGGTCTAAGTGGGTAAGCACCTTTATGCATGAATACTTTCGGCGCTTGAGGCTCTGGGCCTGGCCAGCAGCAGCGCCGGCTTGTGACCGGGTGGCCTATTAATGCATTCTCATTGCGTCTCACATTAGACGCAACGAACGTGTCGACACACGTTAGAGATCTTCTACTATCTAAAGTCCCGCGCCTTCACATTTCAAAACGCTTCAAATATTTTATTATTATTTAAAAAGCATCACCAACACTCAACGCATAATTGATGGCTGTCTCAGCACGCACACATGTGTTGAGAGTGTTGGTGGTGCTTTTTAAATACATCGAAGCCTTTTGAATTTTGGAGGGGCGGGACTTTAGATAGTAGAAGATCAATACGTCCCACAACAATGCCACAGTATAGATATAGGTACTATGCCTTCCCCAATTTCCAAGGCACCAAGGTGACCCCGTCAAGGCGCTTATTGCCATCGTCTCTAGCCAATCCCGCAGGCTCCTTTCAATAAATAATAAATAATAACAAATATATTGGGACATTTCACACATATTGACCTAGCCCCAAACTAAGCAATGCTTGTATTATGGGTGCTAGACAACGATATAAATACTTACTTATATAGAGAAATACATACTCGAGAACAAGCATTCGTCGTGTTCATCACACAAGGTTTGCCCCGAGCGGGATTCGAAACCGCGACCATCGGAACAGAAGGAGGGTCACTACCAACTGGACCTATCCGGCCGTCAAATATATTTAAATAATATTTAAATTATATAGCGATCTTATTATGAATAATCCTAACATAATGACTGCATGTTTTCTAATCTTTACAGATTTTAATATTACTCATGCCGACTGGAATCTTACAAGTCATGTTTCAACAATGGATAATAATACCTAACTGTTACGCGACGTAACACTCAATCAATCAATCCTTTATTTATAAATTGCAAAATTACAAGTCATTCATGCTTAAATATTTAACGATAATCTATCTCATTTTATAAATATCTCGGACCTAAAACAATACAACTGGTGTTGTATGTATATATATTATTAACCATCGTATAGAGATCTTCTACTATCTAAAGTCCCGCGCCTTCACATTTCAAAACGCTTCAATGTATTTAAAAAGCACCACCAACACTCTCAATGTGTGCGTGCTGAGACAGCCATCAACTATGCGTTGAGTGTTGGTGATGCTTTTTAAATAATAATAAAAAAATTAAAGCGTTTTGAAATGTGAAGGTGCGGGACTTTAGATAGTAGAAGTCTCTACCGACTTGACTTTCTTCTATATCCATAAATCTTTGGTTACAATATACACTCGCGGCTCTGCAACCAACTATTATTTCCTGTAGAAATAAATTATTTTATCATGCTGCTGACTATAAAAATATTTATAACTAGCTTCTTCCCGCGACATTCCGCAATAACTATGCGTTTTTCCTGGATAAAAAGTAGCCTATATGCTGACCAGTGTTATAAACTACCCCCATACCAAATTTTGTTGCAATCCGTCCAGTAGTTTTCGAGTTAAATCCGGACATATATACTTACAGACAATTTTATCCGGACATACATACTTACAGACAATTTTTCTAAAAATGGTTTTTATCTGTTCAGTATCGTTTATATATATATTTTTTTTCTATTTATTAATCAAAAATAAATGACAAAAAATAAACAATCTTGGTGCTCGGAAACCTATGTGGTTTGTATGAGCATTGCAGAGTTCCTAAAACATACATTTATTAAATCTACGCACACCAGTTATAATCTAAGAGATCAAGTAAACTATGAAAGATGGCTTCGCGGCCACAGTCCCCTTGTTTAAGCTGAGAATCGGCTTAATTGGTTTATGTCCCCGATAGATGTCGCTGTTACGGGCACGTCGATTTTCTACATCGCGCTATCGTTGGGTTTACTTAGATTCTATAAGGTCAAGCGGCGAATTTGTTACTTTGAGAATTTGTATGGAGAATAAAGCGGTTTAATTGGATCCTGAGTTTTGATTTGACTTTCTTACCGAAACCAAGTGCGACCTTGAACATGGTCCATCGAATCGGAAGTGCAGTGTTTTTGCAGTAGTTCAGTGAGCGTGAGCTACTCCCCGCTTCGTTCCCGTAGTGGCAGTGGATCGCTGTCCGTGGGGATACGAAAGGATTGCAGTGAAGCAGCCGGAGGTGGCGCCATCTAGTGGTGGCCAAGCTGAGTCACAGGCGGCGCTGGAGGAGCGGCCGTCAGGAGGACAACGGGGACAAGCAGTTCATACGTCACACAACAGCGGAGGAAGTTGTGTTTGGTGGAAGTGAGTGGTCAAGTGTAAACAGTGAGTACTTTCAAATTGATTTATTAAGAAATTTTCAACCAAGAAAACTAAAGTTTCAAAGTTCAAAGAAAAGTTTCAAGATTTTCAACCTTATAGCAAAGCAGTATTGGACTTAGTGCATTATTTAGTTTAAAATTAACTTAGAAAATTTACTTGTAGTGTAGTTTAGGACTTAGAATAATAAGCAAAAACACGAAGTGACGGGGAATCCATGCCGGATTTCACCCAGGTTTTATCAAGTTTAAAACACTTGTAAAATATTTCAAAATTGGCATCGTGAAATTTCAGTGTTTCGTAAATACTTGTAAAATTAATTTGAAATTGAGATTCTCTATTTTTAAGTTGTGGTGAAGTTTATTTACAAAATGGAATCCTTACTTAACTTTCAAGAGGACTTATCTTCGCGGATTTTTAAGGCAAGAGTCAATTTTAAGAAGTCACCGAAAGATCGATTAACTAAGGATTACATCGAAAGTAGGTTGGAATCCCTGGAATTGTTATGGTCTGAATTTAGACAAGGTCATAAAGATTTGATGCAGAAAGTGGAACCCAAGTCTTTGAAAGAGCAATCATACATTACCAAGGATGTTTACGAGAACACGGAAAACGAATTTACTGACTTCAAGTGTGAGTTAAAGCACAGTTTGTCTAAAATGCAGAGTTCCACTGTCTGTAAATCAAATGTTAACAGTGATAATGTAAACATTAGGTCGAACCTAGTCAAGTTACCAAAAATAAGTATTCCCATATTTTCCGGCAAATACACCGAGTGGACTACCTTTCATGATTTGTTTGTGTCACTGATTCACAACAATGAGTCATTGGACAACGTTCAAAAGTTGCAATACCTTAAAGGTTACTTGACAGGGGAAGCGGAACAGCTCATTCGCTACATCCCGGTCTCCGATGCCAATTACATGCAGTGTTGGAAACAGTTAAAAGAGCGATACAGTAATAAAAAGTACCTGTCGAATTGTATTCTAAAACGATTATTAGGTCAAAGAAATGCAACATCAGAGTCGGCAAGTTTTCTAAAGGAACTGATGGATACGTCGTCTGATTGTTTGAACGCGTTAACTAATCTCGGTATTGATGTTTCGACCTGGGATCTCATTGTCATCCATCTGCTTTCGTCAAAACTAGACGCCGAGTCACGTAAGCAATGGGAACTCAATGTAACAACAAACGTGCCGTCAGATTCCTTGCCCACTTTCATTCAGTTCAAGGAGTTTTTAACAAGTAGGTATCGTGCGTTAGAATTTATTGAACCGAAATATGTAAATAAACCGTCTACAAGTTACGTAAAACCAGTAACTAATAATAATTTCAGCCACACCAAAGTGTTACATGCTGCAAATGTTAATAAAATAAGTTGTGAGTTCTGTGGCGACGAACACAAGATTTGTTATTGTAAAGAGTTTGCCAGCCAAGATTTCGAGAAAAGACACGAGTTTGTTACTAGCAACAGAATTTGTTATAATTGTTTAGGGGGCAATCATGGTGTTAGATTTTGCCAAAAAGCCACCAATTGTAGGATATGCAATAAAAGACATCATTCCTTGCTTCATCCAACGAGTGTGGCATCGTCAACGGCCCATTTGGGAGTGACAGATCAAACGCTTGTAGCAGCCTCTGAGGAGAGCAGCGAAACTAGCGCAAGTAGAACAGAGAAAGAGATCACGCCAATAACATCTCATACGGCAACGGCATGTTGTGCCAAGAGCCAAGTTAGTAATCAGGTGTTATTGGCTACGGCTTTAATAGAGGCTGAAGCTAAAACAGGTCAATATCAAGTTATTCGAGCCCTATTGGATCAGGGTTCACAGGCTTCTTTTGTGACGGAGAGTGTAGTTCAGGGCCTGGGTTTGCAGAAGATACCCATAAAAAACAAGATATCGGGTCTAGGAGGTAATCAGTCGTCAACCATGTCAAAATACATGGTGCAATTGAAAATTAAATCTAGAACAGATCCAACATTCGCGATGGAACTAAACGCTTATGTATTAAATAATATAACAACATACCTTCCTGGAAAACGAATCGCGTTGGAGACTTGGGTAGAGTTGGAACGGTTATGTTTAGCAGACCCAACCTACAATATACCAAACAAGATCGATATATTGTTGGGTGCTGAAGTTTACTCTCAGATATTGAAGGAAGGCGTGCGGCGAGGCCCCTCAGGTTCCCCTGTAGCACAATGCACCGCGCTCGGGTGGATCTTATCAGGTTCGGTAAGCTCAACCAGCAATGAAAGCATCACAGTATTACATACCAACGTGGAAAGAAATGAAATAATAAAACGGTTTTGGGAGTTAGAATCGGAGCCTTTATTGAAGTCAAAGATGTTTACTCAAGAAGAACAACGGTGTGAAGATATATTCTCATCAACGACAAGCAGGAGTGAGGACGGGCGATATGTAGTAAAGTTGCCTTTCCATGATGCCGAGCCGGCCTGCAAAAAGGGAGAGTCCCGTGAAATAGCGGTAAAGCGATTGAAAGCACTAGAAAGAAAATTTGCTAAAGATGAAGTATTCAAAGGCAGATACACAGATGTAATAAATGAGTACTTACAGTTAGATCACATGGCTGTAGTGCCAGAAGAGGCCAAAGGCAATCAATCAGTTTACCTGCCGCACCACGCAGTCACAAGAGAGGATAAGTCCACATCTAAGGTACGAGTAGTTTTCGATGCATCCTGTAAAAATGAAAACGGGGTATCATTAAATGACGACTTAATAACTGGACCAACATTACAACCAGATTTGCGTCATTTGATAACGAGTTGGAGGAAGCATCCTGTGTGTTTGATAGCGGATATCGTGAAGATGTACCGTATGGTCAGAGTAGCCGACGAAGATTGTGATTACCAACGCATACTTTGGAGAAATCAGCCGGAAGAGGAAATACGTGATTACAAATTACTAACCGTCACCTTTGGTACCGCGGCAGCGCCTTACCTGGCTGTCAAGGCGTTAAATCAAGTTGGTGTAGATTATAAAGATAAATACCCAGTTGCTGCAGGAAAGGTTGCAACTGACTTTTATATGGATGATTTAATGACCGGTTGCCAAACACTACAGGAGGGAATACATTTATACAAAGAAATGGATGAATTACTTAAAGAAGGTGGATTCATATTACACAAGTGGTCTAGTAATAATGAAGAGTTATTAACTATATTAAATGCAAGGCAAAATGTTGATAAGGAAAAAGAGAACAAAAATTTGGATGTAAAGTCAGATAACATCGTCAAAATATTAGGACTTACCTGGAACCGAAGTCGCGACGAATTCCAGTACTCGGTGAACCTGCCTCCTATGTCTGCACCTGTAACTAAGAGGAAAATTATATCAGATGTTTCGCGTCTATTTGACCCACTCGGGTGGATAGCGCCTTGTGTGATAAAAGCAAAGGTATTCATACAGAAATTGTGGATAGCAGGGACAGAGTGGGATGAGGAACCACCTCAAAAGATATTAGAAAATTGGTATACTTACCGCACCGAATTAGATCAGCTGACTGAGTTTTGTATGCCAAGATGGTTGTGCACTACACTAAATGATGAAGTAGTGGAGTTGCATGGCTTTGCTGATGCATCCAACATTGCATATGCTGCGGTGGTTTACCTGCGTGTTGTTACTGCATCAGGACATGTTCGCGTTAATTTAGTTGGAGCAAAAACGAAAGTTGCTCCAGTGAAACAAGTCAGTATACCAAGATTGGAGCTTTGCGGCGCGACGCTGTTGGCAAAGCTATTAGCGGAAATGTCTCAGGTACTAAACATTCCCAAGTCTAATATACGAGCTTGGACGGATTCTACGGTGGTACTCGCGTGGTTGAACAAACATCCTAGCAATTGGAAGACATTTGTTGCTAATAGAGTTTCTGAGATCATATCCACGCTAGAACCCTCGCAATGGTCACATGTTCCCACTAAAGAAAACCCAGCAGACTGCGCTTCACGGGGTTTAAAGCCAGTTGAACTCATTCATCATACGCTGTGGAAAAATGGACCAAATTTCTTAAACAATAAGATTGTACAATACACAAGGTTGAACGACAGGGAAACGCATCTTGAACAATCAATAAAATCCCATTGTGCAGTAGTCGAGGACTCGATTTTAAATAAATACTCTTCACTTCAAAGGTTGTTACGTGTAGTAGCCTATTGCAAAAGGTTTCTTACAAAGAAAAATATGGTTACAGGAAACCCGCATTTAAGTGTACCGGAATTAAACGCGGCTCTAACAACTTGTATTAAGATTTCTCAAACAGAAGGATTCTACCCAGAAAGGAAAGATATTGAACGGCATGGATCTCTCACATTGAAAACATGTAAAATATTTGCCTTTACTCCATTTATAGACGCGGAAGGAGTTTTAAGAGTTGGTGGTAGATTAGGTCAATCGAATGAATCGGAATCGGTAAAACATCCCATCTTGCTACCTCACAAATCTGGTTTGTCAAATCTGTTAGTGCGTGACGCACATGAGAAAACTTTACATGGCGGTGTGCAGTTGATGCTCAACTACTTACGATCAGCGTATTGCATTGTCGGTGTCAAACATCTTGTTAAAAACTATGTACGTAAATGTGTCTCATGTGTGAGGTACAAGGCAAATATACAAACACAGCTTATGGGCTCTTTACCATCAGCAAGAGTCACACCTGCAAGAGCTTTTATTCGATGTGGAGTCGACTATGCAGGTCCTATTAGTTTGAGAACCTCGAAAGGAAGAGGACATAAGTCCTATAAAGGTTATATAGCTCTATTTGTATGCATGGTTACTAGAGCTGTGCATATAGAGCTGGTGAGTGATTTGAGCTCCCGAGGCTTTCTAGAAGCCTACAAAAGATTTATTTCTAGGCGTGGACGTTGTTTAGAGCTCTATAGTGACAATGGAACAAATTTTGTGGGAGCTTCAAGAGAACTTAAAGAATTGTTTGACGTAGAAAACTCTGCAATGATTCAAGAAATATCCAGAGAACTGGCCACTACAGGAACGACGTGGCACTTTATACCACCCCGAGCCCCAAATTTCGGAGGATTATGGGAAGCTTCGGTAAAATCAACCAAGTTTCACCTAAAACGGGTTATTGGTGATTCTACTTTAACCTATGAGGAGTTGGCTACGCTTCTCAGTCAAATTGAGGCTTGTTTGAACTCTCGGCCTATATCAGTTTTATCCAATGATCCCAGTGAACCAAGTCCATTGACTCCAGGTCATTTCTTAATCGGCGAACCACTAGTTACAATACCTGAAGTTAATTATGAGAATTCCAATATAGGCACTTTAAGACGATGGCAGCTAACTCAGAGGATGCTGCAAGATTTTTGGCGACGGTGGTCGCATGAATATTTATCCAATCTTTTGCATCGCTATAAGTGGGCTAACAAAACACCTGAGGCTGAAGTAGGAGACGTTGTTTTGGTAAAGGAGGACGATCTGCCTCCAAGTAAGTGGCTTTTTGGCAGAGTACTTCAAAAGCATCCTGGATCAGATGGATTGACCAGAGTAGTTTCATTGAAATGTAAAAATTCTGTTATTAAACGTCCTACTTCTAAGATTTGTATTTTACCTGTTACCGATTAACGTAATTAACATTGTATTGGGTGATTTGCTGTAGGTAGATGTTAAGTTTTGAATGCAAATGAAGAGTTGATATTATTGTTTTGTTTAATTTGAGTTTACTTTATGTTATTTTCTTTTAACACTCACCAAGGATCGAATAGATAAGTCCCAGCATGGTGGGCGGTATTAAGGACATTCTGTCCTTGGTGGGCGGTATGTTTAAGCTGAGAATCGGCTTAATTGGTTTATGTCCCCGATAGATGTCGCTGTTACGGGCACGTCGATTTTCTACATCGCGCTATCGTTGGGTTTACTTAGATTCTATAAGGTCAAGCGGCGAATTTGTTACTTTGAGAATTTGTATGGAGAATAAAGCGGTTTAATTGGATCCTGAGTTTTGATTTGACTTTCTTACCGAAACCAAGTGCGACCTTGAACACCCCTCGACTTGATAATTTCTTTTAATTTTCAAGTTTCAGACGCGACTTCTTCTTAGTATAGATAGACAATCACACCGCGGCGCACGAGACGCACGCACACGCTAAACGTGCGCGTGCGTCCATTTGCATAGACCGTTCCGTGCGTAGCGTGACTGCGCTGCTGTGGAAGTATCCACCTCAATTTGATACGAAGCGTTTGTATAACCACGTGGCTCGACCGTGCGAAGCAGTTGGGTAGATTGTTCAACGCATTGCAGAGCAAAATACATGGCTCTCTCGATTGGCGGATATCGCATGTACACTCTAATCGTTGTCACACACACTTGGCTCGAACCAATGTCAAGTGGCAAGGTCTCGTGATCTCACACTACGTCTTTTTAACCGCTAGTCCCCGCTTTCTGCCAGTGGTAAGGCCTGGTGCTAGGTCCGTCCGGGGCGGTACCGGCGTCTTTCCCCGCTAACCTACCGCCAAATGGCAGTGCTCGCACTGTTGTGTTCCGGTAGGGGGTTAAGGTAGCCGGTGTGTCTGCCACAGAGGCTTTCCATCTTGGGCCTCAGGGTAGGCAACGCATTCGAGATCTTATGGTTTCTTAATAGGGATCATAGATTTCGGTGTCCAGGGCCGCAGTAACCACTTACCATCAGGTGGGCTGTGCGCTCGTTTGCCTATACCAATGATAAGTGTAAAAGAACACCCACCACACCACAGCAGCCTATTTGTGGCCCACTGCTGTCTACGCGACGGTTTAGGCTTTACCTAGAGCTCACGCGGCCCCAGTTCGGTGCGGGGACCATGAATTACTTCGCAGACGCGTGCAGGTTTCCTCACGATGTTTTCCTCCACCGAAAAGGTCAGCGGTAAATTCTAATTGAATTTCGAAATCGGTTCACAATTGACGGAGTAATCGAGGAACATGTACTCTCTATTTTTTATCTAACATTCTACTACTACAACAGCCTATTTACGGCCCACTGCTCGGCACTGGCCTCCTCTCATCACGAGAGGGTTGAGCTTTAGTCCCCAGTGCGGATTGGGGACTTCACACACATCCTTGAATTACTTCGCAGATGCGTGCTGGTTTCCTCACGATGTTTTCCTTCACCGAAAAGTTCACTGGTAAATTCAAATTAAATTTCGCACATAAATAATTTCAGAGGTGCGAGCCGGATTTGAACCCCCGACCCTCTGCATGAGAGGCGGTAGGTCGAACCACTATATAGGCCACCACGGCTTACTAAAGAAAAAAAAAGCTGTCAAATCGAGGGGACTATGGCTGCGTTCCGAATCGCGCTCAGAGCACTCAGCTTATCTTACATCCTTTTTCCTCTTGAAAGTCGACTCCTAAGAGGAAAAGAGATACAAGGTGCTGTGAGCGCACTGAGCGCGATTCGGAACGCAGCCTATATAAACGATACAAAACACAAAATAACGATATTTAGAAAAAATGTCTGTATGTACCTATGTATGTATGCCCGGATTTAACTTGAAAACTACTGGACGGATTGCAGCAAAATTTGGTAGTTTATAACACTGGTCAACATAAAGGCTACTTTTTAACCCGGAAAATGCATAGTTCCCGTTGGAACGCTATTACCGAATTCCACGCTAGTAATGCAATAAGTTCAATAGTTTTGGGCTGTGTTGTGGATGGAGTTATGCAGGCGGCAAAAATTAGACATCTAAAGTCTTCTAGTCTTCGTCTGTGGGGTCCGGTCTGTTCATGCTTGCAAGGGCGTTTAAACATAATCATTAGCTTTAAATATATTACTAAGTCAAACATTTTAAGCGAGAGACCTCAACATGTTCTTATTGATATGTATTAATGAACTCTTTTATACATGATGTATTTCATTATTTATTGACATTTTGAGACTGTCGATATCTATGGAATTTATATTTATTTGACAATGGAGGCCATCTCCATGTTTTTTTAGTTAGGGACTATACATCCCTTTAATGTAATTTTAGTACGTACCTATATGTATATTTTATACATGTAATGTAAATTTTGTAATTATGTGGAAATTTTGAAAGAAGGCTTTCTGCTTGTGTTTGTTGCGGCGCTACTTCTCAAGCAATGGGTCTAGGAAGCGCTGGTAAATTCTTTTTCTGACGTGTTAAGGCGAGTAGTGAGGCAAAAATGCAAATTCGAGGTGTTTTTGTAACCATTTTTCTATAATTGTAACAAGTTGTCATCTGCAAAGTTTACGAATATGGAACACAAATATAGTCAATTAGTGTTTCTGGTATTTTATATCGTCTTATATGTAATGATTTGTACTATGGATGTCATTTAAGAAATCCTTAATCCTCCTATATGTAACCATTTATTTCCGCTTAGGAAAAAATCTACGTTGCCAAATTTTTTGCAAGTACTTTTCAGAATTTTATCTAGGGCTTTACCTTCTAACTTATATGATAAATAGCTTTTAGACGAAAAACCTATGTGTTCCTTAGTGTATAATCACAAGTATCACAACACACATTTGCTGCGCTTGTTATGGTAGGCGTTTTGTTGAATTATGCGGCGTTTTTTATATTTTTAAATATTTTTATTTATTGATTAAAAAATATCTAAACTATCGTGATTACTAAAGAAAGAAGGATAAAAGTTCGTTTCATAAATTTGACTTTTATATTGGATTTGAAGTAGTGTTATTTTTCTATAACTTCATTGCATTAAACAGAAAGTTGTGGTTGAGAACAAGGCGACGTTGCGAGTTTCGGCACTCGTGTTGTTTACCTCGCGGTCGCGCGCGCTGTTGCCAGCTAGGTAGGTATCCCGAACTCGATCAGAGGACGCACAGCATGGTCGGCCTGCCGGCCGGCACTCGGAAACGAGTGAATAGCGAGTGAGTAACTAGCGAGAGAGTAAGTCGAGTGGAGTGATTTGTCTCGAGGATTTGCATTTTATTGTTGTTATAGATACTTATTTGTTAAGTTTGTTTTGTTAGTCCATAATAGTGTTCTTGTTATAATATTGTTATTGTTACCTAGTGTTAAAATGGGTAATAAAAAGGGGAGAAGATCACACTGCTCTATAAAGTTGATACGAAAGCGACAAGGGCGAACCGCTTATTACCTCAAGAAAGTCGCTGAAAAGTAGGGTCGCTTCGCCTGTTTGCGTCCACTTACTGGAGTTGGCAAGTTTGAAGGTGAAAATAAAAATGTTCTAATTGAAATTTTGATTATAAAACGGATGTAACGTATTGATTATATAGTCCTTTTCAATATAACTTATAGTTTTGGTCGAAACATCTGGTAGTTTTCAAAAAAACCACACAAATAGGCAAATTAGGCGATTTACCCAGTTTGCGTCCACTTAATCCAGATTGCGTCCACCTATGGACCAATTCGCGTCCACCAACTTAGAAAAGGAATCTGAATTGATGTTTTTATAGTAACTAGCTTTTTCTCAAACATGCTCGGTAATGTTCGTGTTACTTTCAAAAAAAGAAGACGCCAGCAAAAACATTATTGTCGTGTGTGTTTTTTTTAATTCGCTTGCTATTTGAGACACCTCTGTAGAGAAACTGACAAATCCATGGAGGTAATGAGTACAACTTCCATGGCCAAATCATCCACGGTCATGGAAGTAGTAAATACTGATGTGGGGTAAGTGCGCCTAAATTTATTTCGCCCCTATGCCTTGTAAACAGCCAACTACTAGTTGAGTAATATTTATAGGTTTCGATATATTTATGTTAGGCGCACTTACCCCGAAACTGACAAATCCATGGAGGTAATAAGTACAACTTCCATGGCCAAATCATCCACGATCATGGAAGTAGTAAATACTGATGTGGGGTGAGTGCGCCTAAATTTAATTCGGCCCTATGCCTTGTAAACCGTGGTGGCCTAGTGGTTCGACCTACCGCCTCCCATGCAGAGGGTCGGGGGTTCGATTCCGGCTCGCACCTCTAAGTTTACTTATGTGCGAAATTCACTTTGAATTTACCACTGAGCTTTTCGGTGAAGGAAAACATCGTGAGGAAACCTGCACGCATCTGCGAAGTAATTCAAAGATGTGTGTGAAGTCCCCAATCCGCACTGGGCCCGCGTGGGGACTATAGCCCAAACCCTCTCGTGATGAGAGGAGGCCTGTGCCCAGCAGTGGAACGCAAATAGGCTGTAGTAGTAGTAGTAGTATGCCTTGTAAACAGCCAACTACTAGTTGAGTAATATTTATAGGTTTCGATATATTTATGTTAGGCGCACTTACCCCATCCTGGCGCACTTGCCCCGACTGACCTTCCGTATTTTCTCGCTGTTTGAGAAAAGCATTATATATACCTCGGCCGCAATTGCGATTGCCGGACTCGTACTAATAGAATCGTCCGGCAATGCGCTTCTTGGCGGCCTCTGCAATATTGTACTATTCCCCGCAACTTCGTATGCGCAGAAATATTAAAATGAAAAACCCCGTTTTTTCCCGTTTCCGTGGGAATTTCGGAAAATCCTTTCTTAGCGGATGCCTACGTCATAACATCTACCTGCATGCCAAATTTCAGACAGATCCGTCCAGTGGTTTGGGCTGTGCGTTGATAGATCACTATGTCAGTCAGTCAGTCACCTTTGAGTTTTATATATTTAGATGTACAGAATATATATTTAGATTGTACAGAATGATCGGATTTTAACAATGAATTTATTCAAGAATATTTTACATTAAAAAATCATGATTATAATTAATAAAACCATGAACATTTTTTTTCCAGACAGGCCAGTTTTCCTGCTGTTTGAACTTTATTATGAATGTAGTCATTTATCGGGGTTTTACCCTACATACGCATAATGCCTAATTGCATTGCATATTCTTAAACTACGACTTTGATACGAAAAAACATTAAAAATATCTAAATATCACTAGTATCATGTTCAGCATGTAAATTAATTAAAAAAGTATTCAATTCATAAAAAAAATATACAAAAAGTTATTATAAGCGGTGATTTGAACCCGCGCCCCTCTTGCGCTCTCATGTACGTCATGATGAATTTGGACCGCTGGGCCACGGTAGACTTAAGACAGCGGGCGAAATTAACCATTGCTATCGTTGTAATTTACGTTAGCGTATTTGGCGCGGTTATTATTGAGAGGATCGGGCTCAAAACGCTCAAGGTCATCGACGGCTACAGGCGCCTTAAAGTGCCCCTATGTGGCGAATTTGCTGAATAAATGATTGAATTTGAATTTGAATCTAATAGGAAAATCCGACGATCACGTAGTAAATGATTTTCTTCACTCGGCGTTACAGATAATTATTACTAATCGTAGTAATAGATAGTGTTGCGTCGGATTGAACGCGGAACCTCGTGGCCGCGGGCACGCGCGGCCTAGTTTACTGTACAAGCGATCAAAAATATGTAGAATCTAATGAAAACGAGTATGAACATTTATTGATGGAGCAAGCGAAGCGTCTCTGTTTTCAGCTTGGTCAAAAATTATTTCGTGTGTCCTACATATTTATTATTCTTGAACCCTCTATAGGAGTCCTTATTAAGAAATTCATCGAGCATTTTGAGTCGTTTCTAAAGTAACGAAAAGTAATGAACCCAAAACGCAGCCTTGCGGAACTCCGCAAACGCACTAGAGTCACTACACTACGCGGCAAATTACTTCATAAAGTAAACGAAAAACAGACGATTCCACAAACTGGACCCCTCACGTGTTTAAAGTCACGTGCCTCGTCGTCTGTCAATGGCACTTTACAGCTTAAACACGGCATAGTAAAGGTTATTGTTGAATGGACTCCAATGTTGACGCTGTCAAAATGCTTGTGTTAGATTTTCGCACTTACGTCGAGTGCTATGACGTCGTTTAGTTTGTTGACGATGTGTTTAGAGTTCATAAGTAGTTATATTGCGAAGTTAATGAAGAATACACAGAATAGGTCATTGCACGGATTTGTTCGTGTTCTCTTGTTTTATTTATTTATTTGTAAACATTATCGAGAGTTTTTGAGTTATTTCTTCTCCCTTTATCTATTCTTTAGTTATGATAAAAAATGGCTGATTTCGATTCGTGTTATAGTCAACTAAGACGGACTAAGTATTAAGACTTTTAACCGACTTCGAAAAAGGGAGGAGGTTCTCAATTTGTCTGTATGTTTTTGATTTATTTTATTGTATGTACGTTTCGCGATTACTCCGTCAATTGTGGACCAATTTAGATGATTATTTTTTTGATCGAAAGGTACCACCTTTCGATCAAAAAAATATCCGGATTGGTTCCATTTTAATTTGGTTCAGTTCTGATGATGGAATCCATGAGAAAATGGGGAACTCCTCAAAATTTGTTAGCACGTGTATGATTTTGGCATCAATTTCAAAGACTACAGTCAGACTTACGTCCCATCGTACCCATGTTTGGAAACTGTAGCCGAAAAAATTGTTTTTAATATAAAAGTAAAAACCGACTTCAAACTCCGACAGCCTACAAAGTCGGTGTCAAGTGAACCGACCCAAAACTAATGACAATCTTATAGTGAAATTGACACCGACTTTGTAGGCAGGCTGTCGGAATTTGAAGTCGATTTAATTTTTTTGATTAAAAATTTTTTTTCAGAGTTCTTGCCTACCTCTATTGCCTGTTGGTTGGTTGGCTCTTGACCAGGTAGGTCTATCTATGTGACAGGTGCTGAGCCGTCTGTCTGTCTGTCCCGAGGCCGCGATGGTGGCCCCCCGCGAGCCGGCGGGCGCGCAGATCCCGCAGTTCTTCGCCGGCCGCTCCGTGCTGATCACCGGCGGCACCGGCTTCGTCGGGAAGGTAGGCATCATCATCATCATCAACTTCTTCTTCATCATTATCGTCGTTATCATCATCATCGTCGTCGTTATCATTATCATCGCCGTCATTGTCATCAACAGCATCATCATCATCATCTTCTTCATAATCACCGTCATCAGTATCCTCATCATCGTAGTCTTCATCATCATCATAACCCAAGGTATGGAGTGTGGAATGTGTCTTGGTAAGGAGCGCAATCTTACAATGGCGAAACAGTTGAGAACGTGTCCGGCGGATGTGATAAGCAACATAACGAACCACACTCCTCACAACCGTTTTCGCTGCGTTCTCGCCTCAGCAGCGCCATCTGGAGGCGCTACTGCAGACTATCCGCCTAGGTGGCTTGACTGTAGTGGCGACCGCAGCGCTCCCAACCTACCCGATTTGGTGTCCTGCACTTTTGGAACTATAAAGATTGCGCTCCTTTACTTCAACCCTCCATAACCCAGGGCTTCATTTAAATAAGCGTACGCCCGAAATAACTGTGTAATGCGATAATAGATGTCGCTGCCTCGGTAGCCTGTATGACAAGTTGAAGCGCTCCGCCCCGTCGCAATGTAAGGAGATTGTCAGTGTATACGGGACCCTATATAATTTCCTTATTTCTGGCCTGATCTAAGCGCGTCTCCTTCCCAGGTGCTAGTGGAGCGCCTGCTGTACACATGCCCCGACATCTCGCGGCTGCACCTGCTGCTGCGGCCCAAGAAGGGGGCCACTCCGGCGCAGCGCCTCGCTGCCCTTAAAGAGTCACAGGTATATCCTCATGCGTGGTTTGAAGGCGGCTTTCAGCGGGAGCTTACCGCTGGGCCACGGCTTCGCGCGCCAGCGGCAGCGGTGAGCTTTTTACGGACACATTGTGTCAGTAAAGATGCTGGCGCGCGAAGTCTTGGGCCAGCCAATTGCCATCTCCTAAAATGAAAAAGCCGGACTCCACCCTGTCCTGTATTTGGCCAGACATTTACCGTAACGTAAAAGACAGAGATCAAAGCTTTTCTGTTATCGATTCTGAGTATAATCTTATAATAATCTCTTATAATCTCGGCGCGGTCCCTTGCGGGCCCGACGTGTTTAGTGCCTGTATACCTATGGCATTTTGACACTCATCTGAATGGTTGTCAAATTAGACTAGCTTGACGAACTAGCTTCCTTCGAGAGTATCTCCAGCCAACCATTTTTTTTTTCAAATATCTCCCATAACTTTCGACCGTCTTTAGATTTTTTATGGACTTTGCACACGGCCTTACTTTAGGCTTGACTTGCACCATCGCCGGTAACCTAGGGTTGGCGGCGGTTAAGTTGATTTAACTAAACCGTAGTTAAGTGGCTTACCTGAAGTTAGCGGCTTGGGGAAAGTTTTTAAACGATTGTGTGGTGATCCAGGTGTTCGATGTGGTGCGCGAGCGCTGTCCCGGCCAGCTGGACAAGCTGTGCGCGCTGGAAGGAGACACGGCCGCGCCGGGCCTGGGGCTGGCGACCGACGCCGCCGCCGCGCTGCAGGATGTAAGTTCTACACAGACACACATGTACTACAGCCGGCCATTAGCTACAAGCTGGCGGCTGGAGGAAGAACGGCGCAGGATGTAATTTCCGGCGCGAACACACACTGCCTGCCACCTGCCACATATAAGCTACTTACGCAAGCAACCCCATAAGACATATTGCCACTCAGACCAGTCCTGTGCTACTCGTGTGTTGCCAGTGTAGTGATGGCTTATGGTTCCGAGACGTGGGCGCTTACGATGGGCCTCATAAGAAGGCTCAAAATCATTCAGAGGATAATAGAGAAGGCTAGGATTAGGCATATACTCGTATTGAGGGTCTGTGAATATCCAAAATAAATGATTTTTATTTATTTATGAGCGTGATTTCTCTGCGGGATGGAATCGGGAATGAGGGTTTCCGCAGTAGGAGTAGGCTTCCGATGTAGCCCGAAGAATTGCGAACCAGTGGCAAGTGGGCGGGGCACATTGCTCGCAGGACTGATGGCCGATGGGGCCGGAATGTTCTGTAGGAAATCGTTGGAGTCTAGGAGAACATGCCCTGACGTTACATGCTCCCTTGTTAAAACAAGTGACCAGATTTTGGTTGTCACTTGTTTCAGAAGACTGCGCCTGTGATCGAGTCTCAGCTTTCTTGAGTCACCGATGAGTTGTTTATAATTGTTCCGTCAGGTGTCGGTGGTGTTCCACTCGGCGGCGACGCTCAAGTTCGACGAGGAGTTGCGGCGCGCGGTCGACCAGAACGTGCGCAGCGTCATCCGATTGTTGGAGATCTGCGACAACCTGCCCAACATGCAGGTAGGATAGGACCGTGGCGCGCTCTTCTGTAGCAGTGTTGGTGTAACGTGTTAGCGAGGCGCTGCGGTGGACCAGAGCGTTTTTTTCGCCTACTGTATTTTTTTTTAGTGGTTCCACCTACCGCCTCTCATGCAGTGGGTCGGCGATTCGATTCCGGCTCGCACCTCTAAGTTTACTTATGTGCGAAATTCAATTTGAATTCACCACTGAGCTTTTCAGTGAAGGAAAACATCGTGATTCAAAGATGTGTGTGAAGTCCCCAATCCGCACTGGTTCCGCGTGGGGACTATAGCCCAAACCCTCTCGTGATGAGAGGAGGGAGGCCTGTGCCCAGCAGTGGGACGCAAATAGGTTGTAATAGTAGTAGTAGTATTTTTTTTACATCGATGGTATTAAACGACGATGTTTTTTTACTCTGAACCAACAGTGTAAAAAGAATTAATGTAAAGAGAAGAAGATACCTATGTCTCTTTGCAGTCACAACCATTTGAGCCCGTAGTGACAACTTATACTCCCCGTAAACCAAAGTGACCATAGTCACTATAGAAAAGAATGAATGGCTCTTATGGTCAGTTTGCTTTACGGCGAGTATAGTAAGGACTGTTTTTTCGTGCAGGCGTTCGTCCACGTGTCGACAGCGTACAGCAACGCGGAGCTCTCGACCGTGGCGGAGCGCGTGTACCCCGCGCCGGCGCCGCTGGACGCCGTGCTGGCGCTCACGGAGCTCGTCGACGACGCCGCGCTGGCCGCGCTCACGCCGCAGTACGTCGCCCTCACCCTCACCTCACACACACACACTGTCCCACACTCAAGTGGTAGCATACCATACCACAGACAACAATCTGTCACACTCACGTTAAGACACTCACACCTACACACTATGTCATACTACTCATATCGTAGAATACCAGTCAGTCATCATGACTCATCACCTCAAATAAAATGGGGTCACAGACAGATAGACAGACATAGTTACTTTCGCATTTATAATATTAAAATAATAAATATAGATTGCTTCGCAGCGCGCCTTCTAAGTTGTATATCGCTATAACTATTGCACTGTCGTGTTCCAGATACATCGCGCCGAAACCCAATACGTACACGTTCACGAAGGCGCTGGCCGAGACGGCGGTGGAGCGGCACGGGTGCTTGCGGTACCCCGTCGCCATCTTCCGCCCCACGATTGGTCAGTATCTCTCGCTATACACTAACACTTACAGACACTTTTTTGACATGACGTCTTATCAATTCCACGAAAAAGCATGATGCAATGTATGTCCTGCATGTCCTCATGGCGATGTACGTCCTACGTAACGGGACATATTGATTATTTTTTTCTGATGACGTTATCAGTTATCACGTAAAATTATCGTCTATAAACCGACTTTATAGACAACCGATTTTTTTTTTATAGCCTAATTTATGTCCTACCCTCTGCTGGGCAAAGCTTCCCTCCCCTCTTGTCTTCCACTGTTCTCGATTCTCAGCAAGCAGGTTCCATGTTTGCTTCAAACTTGTCGAGGTCGTCCCGCCATCTCCTCCTCGGTCTACCTCTGCTCCTATGGCCATCCGTCGGGCGGGATCCAATCTGAGGCCCTTTTGCCCCACCGATCCGGATGCATCCGGCAGACATGTCCAGCCCAGTCCCATTTGAATTTGGCGGTCTTTTTTCCCACATCGGTAATTTGAGTTCTGGAGCGCAGTTCGGTGTTTCTGATGCGGTCAGTTCTTCGAACAAGCAGAATGCTACGCTCCATAGCTCGTTGGCAAACCTTGAGTTTGGACTTCTGTGCTTCTGTAAAAGACCACGTTAGTGCACTTAAAACTCTTTAAAAAGGCATCTCACAGCATTGATTGCTTCCATAGGTACCCCATCACACTTTCGCCATCACAATTCGTATTTTTGACACTCTCTCACCCGAAGTTACAGACTTAAGTACGTCATCTCGAGTACGAAGAAACGAGCGCATGATGGTTTTAGCGGTTACTGCGGCCATGACTGGACATGAGAAATTATTTGTTTGTTGTTGTTTTTGAATGCGAGGCCCAATAAAATCGAATGCCTCTATGCCAGTGATTTCACCAGAGTTTTACTTTAGGTTAGTATTAAATGATCGTTTCCTCTCCCCAGTGATATCATCGGTGCAGCACCCGTTCCCCGGGTGGATCGAGAACCTGAACGGCCCGTCCGGGATCGTGGTCGGCATGGGCAAGGGCCTGATGCACGTGTTCCGCGCGCGCCAGGCCCGCGTCGACATGCTGCCGGTCGACCTGGCCGTCGACACGCTCATCGCCGTCGCCTGGGAGACCGCCGTCGACAAGTGAGGGGCTAGTAGTCTGACACCACGGGCAGGGGTCTCCGGCCCGCGTCGACATGCTGCCCGTGAACTAAGGAGTTTATTCGAGTCCACAAAGTGATTCTATAAGGAACGGAATAGGATCTCGATCCCTATGTATGCCTTCTCGGCGCGTAGAGTGAGATAGCTGAGCCCGCGCAGTTTAATCGTGAACGTGTGTGAGCGAGACGGCGAGACTCATCGACCGTGTACTGACTCCACAGGTCCAAAGAGGTCCGCGTGTACAACTGCAGCACGAGCGACAACCCGACCTACTTCAGCGAGTTCGAGGCCAACCTGCGGCGCGACATAGCGCGGTTCCCGCTCGACGCCGTCTTCTGGTACCCCTCGGGCGCCGTCGTGGAGTCCAAGTGAGCCACATCCTACTGGGTCTATCATTAGCGAGCCCAAGGAGCTACATTCACTAGGTCACATGTTTACCATTTACTTACTTGACCATGACTCACCAGCTGCTAGGGGCAAGGCGTGGCAGTGCCCTATTTTTTTTAAAAAAGGTTTTTTCTAGTAAAAAAAGGCCAATCAAGCTCTGAAAGAGACCATTTTCTTTTGCGTCAGGGCCCTTTAGTACCTAGCTGCGCCACTGTTCACAAGATCTAACATGTCGGTCGGTCTTTCATTTATCTACCATTCACAAACAAAACCATTAACTCGGTCTTTTACACTTGTCTTGTCTATAATCACTCATCTGTCTGACTCATCTTCATTATTCGTCTACGTAGGTATTCACCTACGTAGACGAATAATGAAGGTAGCATGTTCTAACACCAAAGTAGAGCTGCATAAGTATTATCACATTCACTCAATCACTAACTTTTTTGAATTATTTATTATTACCATTTACTTGATCTACCTCTCAACCTACCAGTTAAAAGAAGACATTCTTATACCAAAAGTCTTTTTCTAATTATTGTAGAAGGTTAACTCCACTTCACACTTTCACTTCCACAAATAAAGTTTTCTCATAAATGTCTGTCGTTGTGTGCAGATGGGCGCAGCGAAGCATGGAGTTCCTGCTGCAGACCGCCCCGCTGTTCGTCGCCGAGCACGCGGCGCGGCTGCTCGGCATCAAGACGCCGTGAGTGACACAGATTACTAGTTATGTGTGGCGTTCAATCCGGAACCCCACAGCGGCGCACGCTAAACGTGGGTCTAAAAATCCGTGGCCGGCTGTGCGCTGCTATGGAAGTATCCACCTACATTTTGATACGAAGCGTTTGTATATCCACGCCGCGTGGCGTAGCTCCACCGTGCCCAGCAGTGGGTTTCGCTGGCCTTAATCATAGGCTTGAACTACTTATAATCAAGTTGGAAACAATCTAGTTGCACCGAACCTAATATTTTGATTGATGGTTTTGCTACAGGTTAATGGCGACATTAGGTATTTATTTTTTCTTGAATTGGCTAAGTACTTTTGAAGTTTTCATCAACTCCTCGAAAAAAACCTATTCGCTAGCTCTACAATTCTATTAATCGCCAAACGCCACGACTCTCGGCAATGACTTGGAAAAATGTTACTATATTTTTAGGCAAACAAGTGGGATGCAGTTTCTGCGACCCATGGTCATAAGAAACCATAAGATCTCGAATGCGTTGCCTACCCTGAGGCCTAAGATGGAATGCCTCTGTGCCAGAAATTTCACCGGCCGGAACACAGCAGTGCGAGCACTGCCATTTCGCGGCAGGTTAGCGATTAAGAAACACTGTGGTTCCTGTCCGGAGGACAGTCATTGCACCAAGTACTATCAGTAGAACTTTTTTTACAGAAAAACTCATTTTTGTATTTGTCCTCTCAGCGTAAACCTGATAACGGCGGGGCAGCGCCTGGCCGCCATGAGCGAAGCGCTGGAGTTCTTCTCGACGCGCCAGTGGAGCTTCGACACTCACCGCACGAGGGCGCTGCTGCGGCGACTCAGCCCGAGCGACAGACAGACATACAACCTCGACGTCATGACCATCAAGTGAGACTAAATAAATACCCAATTATGTGACATTCCATGGAATGTCGACAGAAGTCAGAGATAGTTGCTGGTTGTCAGCAACTTCCAAACTTCTTCCTTCAACAAAACTCTTAAAAAAAACGTTACATCTGTATTATATCTGATTTACGTTTTCATTTTTGAGTTAGTTACATGTATACAAACAAATCAGTGGCGAAAAAAGTGTGTATGTCCATGTAGCTTTACATTGGGGAACTCCGACATTTTTTTCTAGTGTTGCCCACTACAGTTCGTATCACCCTGCAACTTTAAAGCCAACTATTACCACTAGAGGCGCCACAGTCAATTAGATTAGATAAATTTTAGTATAATATGATTTTATTTGCATTGATAGTTGATAACTTATTTCACTGTGACTATCAATTCATTGTTAATTAAAATATTCTAGTTATAAATATGTTTGATTAAGCCTGGGTTGCATCACGCAGTTAAGGTACGTTAAATTTAACTAGATATTTTTTACTATGATGAAAACAGTGATTATTAATATGGAGAAAGTGACGTTTCTTTATGGAATGACAGCTACACAGTTTTGCACCTTAAGTACTCTGTTGTAATCAGGTCCAAAAGTGTACGACGTATTAAAGAGCTTGACTGTATACAATACATATATCGGTCTGTTTGCCTGTTTGTGTGCAGCTGGGACGAGCACTACCTGAACTTCGTGAAGGGCACGCGCAAGTACCTGCTGCGCGAGCGCGACCAGGACCTCGACGCCGCGCGCCGCCACATGCGCAAGTGAGCACCTTCCACAAACCATACAACTCTTATAGACAAATGTTTTACTAATTTTGCTTCTCTCTTTGTTCTCAGGCCCTATCTAATATCCACTGCTGGATGTAGTGTGGCCTTCTCCTAACTGTCTCGACTTTGTCCTGTATTCCGTCTTCCTGAGCCAACACGGTCTACTACTATTACTACTACAGCCTATTTGCGTCCCATTGATGGGCACAGGCCTCCTCTCATCACGAGAGGGAGGGTGTGGGCTATAGCTATAGTCAACACGGTCTAGCCGCTCTACGCTAGACTCTAGCGTAGAGCTTGATGTTATCAGACTTTCTCATTGGGGCATGCTTGCACTTTTTATGCTCGTCGTAGGTTGTCTGCCAGTCGTGCCACATGACATGACCTGTCCAGTTCCATTTTAGTCGAGCAATGCGTCCTAGAATGTGTCACTTTTACTATTACTCTATTTACCCTAATATGTATACATGTATGCAAATGTAAAACATACATATGGTGTGATATTAGAATAAATGCTGAGAAAGAAAACTCACTCCTCCTCCTCTCTCCTCACTTCCGGCGTGTTTTCCCCCCAGACCTTGACGTCGTTGAACAACATGAATAAAAATACACCTCTATATATGTTTTAATTCACATGATTTTTTACAGCGCTTTTCATCATCATCATCGTATAACTACAACACTACATATGTAAGGAATCTTGCAAGCTATTAACCCACTTCTAATTATCGTATCATGATGAAACTTGGCTTGTATATTATGTAACTTTGATGACAATGCAATTATAAAATTTCAAATTCTTTTTATAGTATGAATGCATATTTGAAGTATTAAATAGAAATTCTTAGTGTAAACACGAAATGTTATTAAAACCTTGATTTTTGTATATCCTATTTCTTATAAGTAGAATAGAATGTTAATAGCTATGGGTCTTCTAAATAAGTATTCTTATTTTGATCCTTACTTATATATTTATTGTGTATACGCCTGCAAAGGCAAGGTCAGTGAAACGTGTAATTTTTTGTCTATTGTAAACTGTCACCAGCAATTATTACCTGTACCTTTTACACAATAAACTTTTACCTTACTTTACTATGGTACCACCGAGCTGATCTGATGATGGAGCTTCGAGGTGGGCACGGAAAAGTCAAAACGTTGTTTTAGTTTCTCAAATTATTAATTTACTAGCTTCTGCCCGCGACTTCGCCCGCGTGGGATTCGGCTATCGCGTTCCCGCGGGAACTATGCGTTTTTCCGAGATAGCAAAGTAGCCTGTATCCTTTCCCGGAACCCCAACTATCTCCATACCAAATTTCATCTCAATCGGTCCAGCGGTTGAAGCGTGAAGAGGTAACAGATAGATAGACAGAGTTACTTTCGCATTTATAATATTAATTAATATGTATTTCACAGGATGTGGGTCCTCCATAACGCCATGAAGCTGCTGACCCTCCTCCTGTTTCTGCGCCTGATCATGCGCAGCCAGCTCGCCAGCTCGCTCGTGTACGGCACCCTGCGGCTCTTGCTGTCTCTGTTCGGCACGGTGTACCGCCGCCTCGCCGCGTGAGACGGGCTCTTTTTTGGAGTTATAATAATTGTGACTATGGCGTGAAAGAGAGAGGTTGTCGATGGAGCTGTTAAGCAATAACCCGATTTTGGCAATAATATAAAACCCGACTGCAAACAAACTTTAGATTTCACATATGTTATAGATATATTTTTGTGATATATTCATTTAACCCTTAATTTTGATATCTCCACTCGATTGTCTGAGACAAAAAAAAATTTGGTATTGTACATAATAAATACAGAAATATACATATACATACACTCGAAAAACATAACCCTCCTTCTGACGCAGACGGGTAGAACTGAGAAGGCTTCTATATAAAATGTCGCTTTCTGTTTGTCAATTTGTATATGAAATTGTTATCATAACAAATAACAATGGGGCCCGTAGTTATTATTATAACCTCTATTGTGATTTTCAAACTTTGCTTTATTTTGGCTAATTAATTTAAAAGAAAACCGCTATACTCAACTATGCGATTTATTAATTTGTGTATTTTTTATGAAGCACTAAAGTACTTTTAACCTAAAGTTAAATACTTCTACGCAACATTTGTATTTAAGATCGACGAGACGCTTTATAATCTTTTAGTGCCTACAATTCAAATTCACCATTATCATCACAAATTAATTTACAATACAATATACTTTGTTGAACACCACACATTCAAGGAACAGTACACACATAATGTATTTAGTTTCCTCTTTATAATTTCAAGGACAGCTTAAAGGGATTTTCGTAAACTTATAAAGTATTTATAAGTCGGTAATGTTTGATTAACATTCCCTTGAAAGGCTCGAGTTCTTTTCTAATTTTTTTTTATCGTAATTTAAGTCTGCTCAAATAAATTTTAATACAAGCTTAATTTAAGTTTACATAAAATACATCGTATGAAATCTGACAAGCTCTATTTTTAAATTATTGAAATATATAGCTAAGCATTTTGTATGTATTTTGTAAAGGTTTCGGTGTAACTGAATGGTGACGTGACTTTAAGTGATTTTGTGATATTAAATAATATTTTAATTAAAATTGGGTTTTTTTTTTTTTATCTGAACCTTTTACACTTTGGTTTGGTATGTATTCTTACAAAAATTCTAACCTTGGTAACTCGTTATGAACAAGGATTTTCGTTTCCCTTTTGTAACCGAGTTACCGAAGAAGAATGTAGGTACAGTCTCATCGTTTCGATCTCAATAATGATGAAAAATTGATAAATATTGAATAACGCAAATATGTGTAGATATTTTGCAATGGCCGTATGTTGAAAAAATATTTATTTATTCAGCTCCGACTCATGATCTTTATCTCAAATCACTTTTCATTAACCAAAACGATTCCACAGCCATTCATTAGTCATTACCCTTAGATCAGGTAGTTTTTTTCTATATGGCAATATTTCAATGTCAAACAACAAATGAGTGTGAGGTGTTTTTTTCTCGGCTTACATTAAGTATATTAATCAATTTGAGCCTTGAAAAATTGTTCCAATGTATTTAAACACCATTTTATATGTAACATCACGTTTGAAATACATATTCATCCAAATTGGATTCTCCAATTATAAATTTATAATTATAAGGTTCGACCCATGACGTATTTTTAAAGTTCATCTTTAAATTCACAAAAACTCTTCAATGAAATTCCACAAACGTCAAATCAAATCGCAAAATTCTTGAAACGCATTAAAATCATGTATTTTATTTAACTCTCGCGATGTTCAACAAGGTTATTCAGCGGGCGCTGAAGTTCCGCTGCAGGAAGAGCTATCCTACCAATGTGTACGATATCGCCCGCGGCTCGGCGTTCGCCGTCAAACGGCCGTACAGCGACGAGGTCCGCAGGGCGCAACAACAGAACTTCTCCTCGCCGGGACCGACGATATTCGACAAGATACTGTCCAAGGAGATTTCAGCGGATATCATTTACGAAGACGACCTGTGTATAGCCTTCAACGACGTCGCGCCGCAAGCACCGGTACACTTCCTCGTGATTCCCAAAAGAAGGATACCACGGCTGCAAGACGCTGAGGAAACTGATAAAGAGGTAAATATGCGTTTAATGTCAAGTTAAATGTCTGCTTTATTGTGCTGAAGAACGCTAGTTCCAATCCTGAGAAGGACAGTCTTGGGAGATGAGTTTGAAAGTTGGGAACTAAGTTTTTCATTTGGTTGATTCATTGTTTCACTATGAACGTACATATATGACTAGCTCTAACTTGTATACTATACCTGTCTAATGCTTAAATATTATTAAAGTTAACAGTTTCTTTCAATATAAATGTAATTTCAATATTTTCGCAGTAAGTGAAGAAAGGCAGTGAACTATCATAGCCTCTTATCTTCCTAATCAAACCGCGTTATCTCGCATTCCGCGGGCGTTTCAATGAGCTATCTGCTAATTAGATCACTGTTCACACACCCTTTTTATGACTATTTCACAAAAAAATAAAAAAACCTTTAGGTCTAAAAAAGATTTTTTTTTAAACTTAAAGGTCTATGTGTTCATTATTCAGTTGAATTAAAAAGCATATTAAAATCCAAATTTAATAAGAGTATTAAGTCATTTAAGTGGATTGATTTTTATTTAGATAAAGAACACTATCTTTTGCCTGCTGTTTTGTTTTCAAACTATTGAAAATCCGGCTCGCACCTCTGAGTTTACTTATGTGCGAAATTCAATTTGAATTTACCGCTGAGCTTTTTTGGTGAAGGAAAACATTTTGATAAAACCTGTAGTTATGCATCTGCAAAGTAATTCAAGCATTTTACCCATTTCCCCGAAAGTCTTCAAACTGTTTGTAAAACTTTTAATTTTTATGTCTATTGAAGATTTCATTATTATTATTATTGTAAAGTTAAAGTTTTAAATGACGTTGTCCCTACTTTCCCCAGCTGCTCGGACACTTAATGTCGGTGGCGCGCGCGCTGGCGACGCCCCGGGCCCCGGCGGGCTGGCGGCTCGTGGTGAACAACGGCCGCGCCGGCGCGCAGTCCGTCTACCATCTGCACCTGCACGTGCTGGGCGGACGCCAGATGGGCTGGCCGCCGGGGTAGCCAGGGACGGGCGGAGCGGGGACGGGGCAAACTGGGGTGATGGAATGGAATTACAGATTCACGAAAGCTGGCGCGAAGGATTCAATAAGTGAATGATAATATCTATGTTTGCGTCACAAATTGGTTGCATACAGGTTGAATAAATAAGCGTTTTTAGACAACCCTGTCATATAAGCAATCAAATTTACAAATAGAATGCACTCACTCTGAGTCAAGTGACATTACTTTCGTTCATTCCATTTGTTCCAGCTTTCGTGAATCGATCCTTATTTACGCATACGTCTACACAACTAATAAGGCGTGTGGATAAGCACTTGCCCTGTTCAAACAGAGACCATTATTGAATAATCCAAGTGTCATATTAATTGTGTCGTGCTATACAATAAATTTCGATTAAAATGTGATAACTGGAAGTTATTTAAATACTTGAAAACAAGATATTCTCAACTGAACATCAATGTGAAGTTTGTAAATATTGAAATTAAATTATTGTGGCTTTTACACTTACTTACGTTATAATATTGTCACTGAAATAGTAAATCATGTCCCAGTGTCATCATCAAGTCAATATGATTTAAAATGTATTATTATTGATCTTTTGAGTATTTACTATTTATATAGGTACATACTTTAAAAAGAGGTGAAATGCTTATTGCTGATTGTTTCGAACAGTTCTTTTTGGTAAAGATTGTTAAAATAACTATATTAAAAATGAGAAAAGCTCATCTTTTCATGAAAAGATTTGTTATTTCTTGCGCTACACTAAATGAATAAAATTACCCACTCGGAGACTTCTCTTTGTTATAAAAGAGATGATTTTTACATGGTTTTATCTGAAAGAAAATACCAAAATACTTTCCCCAGTCCCCAGCCACCTAGAATAATAATAATATGTATCTTAGTGTCATAAATGGGCCATTTTTAGATAGTTTTAGGGTACAATTGTGCAATAATTTGGCCAAAATAAAATTTTGCATGTACTTCTCAAATCCTAAATTTAAGTTTTTATCTACTGTCTACGTTATTGTTTAAGGACACTGTTATAAAATCTTTTGTCAGTTTTTGTAAAATAAATAAAGACAAAGTATTAAAACTTGTTAATTACTGACAAAACCTGTCTAAATTATCCTTAGGTTGATACTATTTTCATATTGTCCGACTACTAAGAGGATAAGAAATCTAAAATGAAATGGTTTTAAAATTAAAATCGCAGCAAGTGCTCGGCGAGATTTGAGCCCTTTGTATGAGAGTTCAACCCCATACCTATTTACTAAAGATACACAATAAATAACTCGATTTTTGCAAACATATAAAACCCGACTGCAAACAAACTTGATTTCACATATATTATATATATATATTTGCGATCCATTCATTCAGCCCTTCATTTTCATACCCCACTCGATATAATTTTTGGAAACGTTTAAAATGCCTTCAAACGTCAGCCATTTTGTTTTTTGCAATTTTGATATACCCAGTATCACTCTCACGATTAAAATTAATCTAACGACACCTCGCAAGCTAAAATCTATCCAGACATTTTGGCTACACAGCGTGCCAAAGAAATATACATACATATCGGTCTAGGTAGGTAGGCGCAGTCGGGTAAATATGTGTTAAATGCTGTTATATATAAAATCTACGCGCAGTGCAGGTCAATGCACACGATTGTCATTGACGGGTAACTATGTAGGTCAGCGTTACGTACGTTTGCATTCCGCTGAGAGCGCACGTGGGAACAATCTGCAGCGCCATTGCATGATAAATGCATTACGAGGTAAAATGCCTTCGGTACATTACGACTGATTGCAAGGTATACCAACTTTTGCTTGCGGCTTCGTTTAATAATGAATTAGTTATTTATTTAAATAAATATATTGGTTGGTTGGGTGCGACTGGCACAAGACCGGCCTGAGTGGCGAGCCTTGGGGGAGGCCTATGACCAGCAGTGGACGTCTTTCGGCGAATGACATTGATTCCTCCATTTCTCACATTAGAATAGAGTAGGTAGTCTTGTTTCTCAAATTATTTCATTTTATTAGGAAACCCAAGGGCTCTATTAGAAACGTTCCAAAGGGAAAAGGAAATTCCCTATCCCTATCGTCAAAGCGTCACGGCGTTAAAACCGAACTTTAAGCAGCTAGATTTTTAAAGTTCAATTAGAGCGCCGTGACGCGGTGAATTTATGACATATAATAAGGATAGGGAGTGATATCCCTAGACGAAGACAACAGTACATTTTCTGCCTAGTCGGTGATTTGGTAGGTATAGGTATTAGTAACTATACCATCTCGCTAAGATGGTGTATCACTGACAGGATAGTAGAGATCTGCTACTATCTAAAGTCCCGCGCCTTCACATTTCAAAACGCTTCAATGTATTTAAAAAGCACCACCAACACTCTCAACACGTGTGCGTGCTGAGACAGCCACCAACTATGAGTTGAGAGTGTTGGTGGCGCTTTTTAAATTATAATAAAAAAATTGAAGCGTTTTGAAACGTGAAGGCGCGGGACTTTAGATAGTAGAAGATCTATATAAGGCTGATATACTATATCGCTCAACAGGGAGATGGTGTAGTCAAACCCATTCCATGAATAATGGTACTAAGGATAATGGAATTTGAAGAAGTGGACACATGATTAGGTATATTGATACGAAACTATTTTTATTTCAATAGCTTATTGAATACTTATACATTTATCAACATAGTAAACTGGCGTACCATAAAACAAGCGATACGCTGTATGTGTGAAAATTGTGAAATGTAATAATAATAATATCACATGCACTTTTGTTCGCTCGAAGCGGCTGCTTCTATCTGTGGCGGTTGCCAAAGGAGGGGTCAAGTGTATGAAGTTTAATTTAATACTGAGTCGGAACACATTTTCTAATTATTTACCTACCTGGGTACTCCGATGCTATCAAATTTTGAACACTTTTTTCTTGTCATTGAAACTAGTTTTGGTAAAATTAGAAATAATAGGAGATGACGCTGTCTTGCTTGATATTTTTAATTTCATTCAAATTGCGTATACAAATTTTGTTTTTCCTTAGCTATGGTAACCATTTGACGAATATCTTTGAAATTTTAACCCAATTTCCGTTCTTTCTTTCTTGACAAAGTATTTTAAGTCATATTCATTAACTATTCTGAGATCGAAATTTATAGAGTGTTTGTAATTACAAGTAGCAAGGGTACGGAGCTGGCCCGTAGGAGTAGGACGGCGGGGCAAGAGGGGGCAGCGCGCACGGGGGAAGTAAGGGCGCCGCGCAGGGGGCGGCCGCGAGGTTGATGAAGATCGGCTCGGCCGGGGGAGCGGGTACGTTGATTATGATGGGCTCCGCACATCCGGGGAAGGAGGGGTAGGCAGGCAGTGAAGGGTAGGGGAGCGGAGCGGGGTACCCGCACCCGCAGGGGGGTGGGGCCGGCAAGAAGGTGACGATCGGCTCCGCGCAGCCGCACGGGGGCAGAGGGGGCGCGTACATCGGTGGTGGGAGGAGCGGAGGGGCGCACGAACACGGGGGCGCGGGGAGGACTAGGGGAGCGGGGGGAAGGCAGAGCGGCGCGGGCGGGGGCAACAGGTAGGGTGAGGGGGCGCAGGGGGGAGCGGGGAGGTAGAGGCACTGCGGCGGGGGAGCGCAGCCGCACGACGCCTTCGGCAGCGGACACCCGAAGGCTGCTATTGCGAGCTGGAACAGGAATTATGAACATTTTATCTCTTAGAATACTATGCATAAGCACTCGGCGGTCTCTTGCCGCTCAGTGGCCGCGTGCTAGCTGTTCCACCACTATTTTGCATCCCACTCCCGGGCACAGGCCTTCTCTCATCATGAGAGGGTTTGGGCTATGTCCCCACGCGGGCCCAGTGCGGATTGGAGACTTCTCACACACCTTTGAATTACTTCGCAGATGCGTGCCGGTTTCCTCACGATGTTTTCCTTCACCGAAAAGCTAAGTAGTAAATTAAAATTGGATTTCGCACATAGGTAAGTAAACTTAGAGGTGCGGATCGAACCCCCGACCCTCTGCACGGCTTCAGTTGTTCAGTTATAGCAATTTTATGTTTTAATATCTATTAAGACGCAAAGTTGTTATTCTTTGCAACTAACTGTCAGTTAAAAAAAAGTATTAATTAATGAAATAAAGGTTATAGTTACTTGCAAAGAATTTCAACTTTGTGTCCTTGTTAATAAAACACTTATTAAAAGAAACTATCAATTTGAGGGGACTGACTATATAAACGACGAGATACTGAACACAAAATTGTACGTAAGTATGTCTGGATTTAACTCGAAAACTACTGGACTTTACTGGATTTGGTATGCGGGTAGTTTATAACACTCGTCAACATATAGGCTACTTTTTGCATAGATTGCAAAATGTATAGTTCCAGCGGGAATTCTATTAACGAATTCCACGAGGACGAAGTCACAGACAGAAGCTAGTAAAACATTTTGCATAAAGTACTTAACAAACAGCGCGGCGCCCGCCGCAAGAAGTTATTCGCGCCGCCTAAACGCGCCCTTGGTATCGACTATACTACGACAGCTATGGAACCCACGGCTTACCTGCAGCAAGCACAGAGCACGGACGGTAGTATTCATGATGATGTCGAGGTGAATGTGTCTGTCCGTCTTCCCGGCGGGCTATAAAGTCGTCGTTATCGGCGTTGCTTCACGCCACCTGCGGCTATCGGCGGCCACGCGGTGCCAGCTGTTGTGTGGACGTCTAGTTCTAACGTTTTGAGGAATTGGTTAATCGGTGACTATTATTCTATTGTTGATAGTGGTACAAAGCAGGTAGGTACCTATAGAATAGAGGGACGCAATTTAGAAGGCTCGCGGCGAAGCACTGAAGCCGTTGTCGCAGAGGCGGTTAGAGATCTTCTACTATCTAAAGTCCCGCGCCTACACATTTCAAAACGCTTCATTTTTTAAATTATTATTTAAAAAGCACCACCAACACTTTCAACATGTGTGCAAGCTGAGACAGCCATCAACTATGCGTTGAGAGTGTTGGTGGTGCTTTTAAAATAATAATAAAAAAAAATTGAAGCGTTTTGAAATGTGAAGGCGCGGGACTTTAGATAGTAGAAGATCTCTACTGCTTCATCCATGCGCCTTCTAAGTTGTGTTTTGTTTTAGGTACTTACAGAGTGTTGGCGGTTATAAGGTTGAGTCGATACCACGGATGCTGGACGGTAGACGTATGGCAGTTGAATGGGAAACAGTGGAGGAGGCTGGCGCAGGACCGGGCAGAATGGGGTAATGAAGATACCTTTAGGTAGGTACTCTACCGTGGATACAAGTAAGGCCTCGTTCAGGGCCCCGGGACGCGGCGCGCAGGGCGTCCCTGATGTCGGCTTAAGTTGGGGTTGAATTCGGCTGTGTAGGATGTGGGATTTCTCATATCTCTGACTAGCTTCTACCCGCGACTTCGTCCGCGTGTTCCACCACAACAGCCTTTTTTACGGCCCACTGCTGGGCACAGGCTTCCTCTCATCACGAGAGGGTTGGGGCTATAGGTCCCCACGCGGGCACAGTGCGGATTGGCGGGCCGCGTGTTCTATTCGGTTAAATTTTTAAAACCTTTGTTACCCCCTTGAAATTTTAAAATTTCCAAAAAACTATTCTTAACGGATGTCGAATAATCGTAATAACTAATAGTGTGCCAAACAATCTGATCTGTTCAGTAGTTTGAGCCGTGCGTTGATAGATCAGTCAGTCACCTTTGAGTTTTATCACCATATTTAGCGCGAGGACTCTATAGAGATTATATTATCCCAACAGAGTCCATAAGTTAGGCGATCCCTTCGAATTAGGTAATCCTTATTTAGGGATGTCGTAAATAAAATATACACCTATTAAAAAAAGCTGCAACTGACTCTAAAAGTGGACCTTCGGGAGTTTTAACGTGACATATTATGGCAACACACAAAAAAAGATTCCGCGTGAACAAAGCAATGTGTGGAAATATGGTGAGCAAAAACTTGAATCTTTAAAAGGCAGCTTATATAAACACAGCTTCCCAGATGGTTTCCTCAAGATGTTTTACCTTTACCGAAAATCCGTGGTACCTAATTAAAAAAAATACCATCTGAAGAGTCGGTTTACGGACGATAATTTTATATGTGACTAGCTTCTGCCCGCGACTTCGTCCGCGTGGAATTCGGTTATAGCGTTCCTGTGGAATTTAATCGTACTTCCGGGATAAACACTGACCCCGCTTTTATCCCTATGAGGGGGCACTTTCCAAAAATCCTTTGTTAGTGCTCATTTATCATTTGTCATGAAAGAAACATTTTTGCCAAATCTTTAGAAGTTTCATACACACTTTCAACCCCCTTTTTACCCCCTTAAATGGGGAATTTCCAAAAACCCTTTCTTAGTGCTCATTTATGTCATTAAAGGAACCTTCCTGCCAAGTTTCATGTTTCCAAGCCTAGCGGTTTCGGCTGGGCGTTGATCGATCAGTCAGTCAGTCAGTTTCTTCTTTTATATACATATATAGAAAACGTCACGTAACGCTACAACGCTACGTAACGCTATTATTGCGTCATGTTTTTTCGTGGGCACAGCCGGCGTTAATCAATTTAGAAGACGTTATCACCTCAACAAAATCCAATAATCCATGTCATCACGCCGCGAGGAGAAGGCAAGAGTCATCAATCAATTTTGCTGATAAACAGTTTCAATATTGCATTTTTGTTTGTTTGCTATTAAAACGTGCCGATCATAACTAACATGTTATTGGTTGCGCCAGCGCGCCACCTGCCGGCGTTGCGGACCATTGTTTTATTGTTTTGGCGTTGCTACGTGATTAAAAATAACCTTGACCTTAGCAACCAGGCTTTACCTCGCGACTTCGCTCACTTAAGTACGTTTGTTTCCGATATGATGCTACAGGCGAGTTTTCATTTCCAGTTTTGTTCAATTGTTGTCAAATAACTGTCCAGGCTCGAGATCATAAATCATCCTGCACTTTCTTGTCAAGAAGTTGGGCTTGAATTAAAACACAAACGTCATAATAGTCTATTTATTCACCCATATCGACATTACGCTAAGGCTACATCTCCCCGAGGCCCACCGCTGGGCACTTGCCCACTTTACGACCGTTAGTCCTGACACATCATAATAAACGTCGAAACTCAAGAACATACCGTAGTATATACCATTTATTTATTAATAATTAAAATCTTAATTTCGACACAAAATCTGATATACATATATCGTAATATGTTTTTTTATGTCGACGGTATAGGCAAACGAGCGCACAGCCCACCTGATGGTAAGTGGTCACTGCGGCCCATGGACACCGAAATCCTATGATCCCCATTGAGAAACCATAGGATCTCGAATGCGTTGCCTACCCTGAGGCTTAAGATGGAATGCCTCTGTGCCAGAAATTACACCGGCTGGTGTAACCTCTATTTATTTTGCTATTATTCTTTCTCTACTGCTGGCATGCTGTTTAAAACATTTTACAACTTGACAGAGGACGTATTTTTAATTTTTTAGCAAAATTATCGAAAAGAAACATTTTTTTTTTACAAAAAATAATTTCTTCATCTAGATGACTAGTCATGCCACCATTCCTCCATTTCTAGTCTGCTCGTAATAGTACATTACAGACCTAGGGCAGTGAATTCGTTAATGTCCCAGATCGCAGGTGTTTGTGACCCGAACCGAAGGTGAAGCCCATAAATATGCGCTCTGGGGCTTTACGAATTACCGCCCGTGGTTTGTTAAAAGATTTACGTCTTGCCTTGGCCAGAAAGTGAGATTTTCTCTCCGCGTAGCGGGCAAAAAAATACACTTTACGGCCATGGGTGACGTAAAATAATTAAAAATATCTATTGAAAAAGTATTAGCAGTAGGAGCCAAAAATGTAGCGATGCTATAGAAAGTCGTACATAAATAAATCTTAATTTTTATTTACTTTCGAATTATCATTTTTTTTTGTACCGAGTCGACGCCTACGCCTTAATAATATGTATAAATACCTAGGCTACCTATATAAGAGCCTAGTCTGTCTATATACGACCCTAGGCTAAACATATACCTGAACGCCTAGGTCTCAATTTTAAATAATGCATGAAATTGTATTCTTCTAAGTCGGAGCTAGTCTTCGGTAGACTAATAAAAAAACCTATTAAAATATACAATATTGTTGCTTTAAAATTGTTATTGTACAATAAAAGTCGTTAATAACAAAAAAAATATGTACAGGTGATAAAAAATACTTTTAGACAATCCTGGGCTCTGTAGAAATACATGCAAAAAGCTTAGTCTGCAGCCAGACTTCAGGTCACCGATATAGAAGTCTTAAGAACCACCTGGGCTACTCGTATAAACCTCTAGCCTACTCATATAAGATACCTAGGCTTTTTATAGACACATCCACCTGTAGACACGAAGACTAGATATAAATCTGGGCTCTCTATATTTATAGAATGGTTGTATTTAAACTTAGCAATTTTTTTTTCTATTTATTAAATTCTCTACATTTACACTCCTAGCTCAGTTATACAGACAATGTTGGACATAAGTTGTGTTATTAGTTCAGGTGTCTATAAATCTGTCTTAATGGGGGGTCATGGGTTTTGAGTCGGGGAGTATGTACGAGTTGCCTAGGTGCCTATATGGCTATCATAGGATTTATACAGCAAGTCCAGGACTATATAGCCAGCCTAAGCCTCTATTATACAGTTAGCCTGGGCTTTCCGGAACGATATATAGCTAACCCAGGACTCTATATAGCTAACCTAGGTCCCTATATAGCAAGCCCAGGTCTCTATATAGCTAACCTAGGTCTCTATATAGCAAGCCTAAACTTCTATAGCTAGCCCAGGTCAGTCTCTATGCAGCTGGCCTAGACTTCTATAGCTAGCCTAGGACTCTATACAGCTAACCTAGGTCTCTATACAAGCCTAGACTTGTATAGCTAGCCCAGGCATCTATATAGGTACTCGGGCAGGGCCTTAGGCGAGGTAGGTGTAGGTGTCGAGGCGGCCGGGCGCCCGCTCCAGGTACTGCTTGTCGATGAGCGCCTCGATGCACTTCTTGATCATCGCCACCGACGGGGCAAACGCGCCGCGCGCCTGCGCCGCCGCTCCTGCACCAGCTCCGTGTGCCGCAGCACCTGGGGACACGACATCATCATCACCATCATCATCGTCATCGTCGTCATCATCATCATCATCACCCGACTCCTACCTTCCTCTGCTTCATGATGCGCACGAGCGCGGCCTGCAGGTACATCTTGCGGTCGTCGTCGCAGTGCGTCGCCTCCGCGTCCGCGCCCGCGCCCG
>OZ020300.1:7492306-7575333 GCA_963971205.1 Aethes cnicana | reverse complement strand
TCACTGGCTGTCGACGCTTGCAGGATTGTCGATGCTTCAGTTTATGTCGATGTCTCTGCGGCGAAAAGGGTCTAGGGTCAACCTACCTGTACTTATCCTCCGCGGAGATGGCGTCATCTCGCCCCGGGTCGCCACGCGCGCGGTGCCGCCACGCGAGCCGCGCCCCTCGCGCCGCGCACGCTAGCAGCGCCGGCTCGCCTTCCTCCACCACCAGGTCCAGCGGCTCAGCCGTCAGCCGGACACCCTCGTCCGGTATGTCATCTACACCTGCAAGAGAGCGGATGGTGAGTTTCGCGACGCTTAGCCCAATCAGAGTCTGTACTATCAAGCACTAGTTAGACAGTACAAAAGTTGCAAATCACGACTGCCCCTGAGTGCCCCTTGCGCTTTGTTGTGTTAGACGTGTACACGTAGAGTTTGACAGTGTGCGTGTCCGACGGAGAACGGACGTGGACACACTCACATCCGCGTCACTACATACACACCGAGCGTAAACTGCACACTTAAATATTATTGTGTACAAATACGTGGGCATTACTGCGCATGTTTGTGTGATTGCTCGTTCCTACCAGTCGCGGGCGGTGTCAGGTAACCTGTGTTGGTGCGGGGCGGTACGTGTCGCTACTGCCGTTTGTCCCGGTGCCTTGTGGCCTGCGTGGTGACGCAGAGTGCGTGCAGGATAAAAAAAAATGCACCTACTGGCACTTAATAAACTCACTTTTCTGTAATAACTCCAGGTCATGTGCTGGACCCATTTTCACCTAACTCTGTATGCAGATAGACTAAACAAACACGAATCACTAGTATATTTTGAATTCTTTCAAATGCCACAATCTATTTCAGAATCCTCCAGACGCGAACGAAAACACATTCATCTAATCAAAAGAAAAACAAACTTCAAAAAAGAAAACCAGAACGTCACGGACTTCGAAGGAGGCATTATAGTGATTTATTAATTTAAAAACGAACTTCTATTAAAAAAACCTTCGAGTGTCATCCATATCCCACAGGATAACGAACTATGAAAAAGTAAATAATGCAGATAAGCACCCTTACTTCAATGACATTAGGTCTTAATTCGAACGCGAAACCGCTTTTTTAACCGCTCTAATAAGTTTGTAATCGTGCAAGCGCAAACTTAGATAGTACCGTGTGCGAATCGTTGCTACTACCTTCAGTCCTACATGTTAAGGTTGATTTTGAATTAAGTTTTATTCCGGTAATCACAGATGGTACAGATATTATTGGTAGGGTTTCAACAATGCAATCAAAGGCTCCTTCTACAAACGACGTGATTGAAAAGGTCCTTTTAGGTGGAAGTTTAAATGGAAAAAGGAGTTTTATCGAGATTATCCGGTTTGTTGTGGTTCTCTTTACCTGTGATTTGCAAAAAGGGTAAACTTCAACGTTGGCTATTAGCCTAAATGTGTTGTAATCTGGATATTTTTGTATTGATCTACAGACTGTCAGATTATGTATATATTTTGCTTCCTTATTTTTTATGTTCCCAACTAAAAGCGTCATAAAGTTGAACATAAATATTATAGATCTTCAATCTAAAATCATTTAACCAATCCTAATTTAGAGCACATAAAACCAATGAATTAATAACTACTCACGCGTCTACTACTACGGGTGGTTTAAACCGGTGGTCATTCCCTATCACAGTTGAAATACTTTCAATTGGCCTGTAAAGTCACAATGGAGGCCATAAATCAGAGTAAATACCCGCATGCGGACGACCGGCTGACCACTCGCTATTGGCAATATGTACTTACTTAGGCCATCTGCCGTAAAGGTGGCAATTTTAAAACTATATATTTATATGTATTATTTAGTCCGTCCGGTCCCACTGTTGGGCAAAGGATCGCATTCTTCCACGCATCCCGGCACAACGCACCATCTGGCCAGCCCTAAGGTGTCCTCAGGCACACCCGCGACTCTCCACACAAACCTAACGCAAACTGCACTCAAACATACTATGGTGTTCAAATACGTACGAGTGTGTGCGTCATTGCACTTTTTTTAAGACAGATATACCACTGCCCATCGACTACTTTCAAAAATTCGCTTGTGTGTGTTCTACGGTCGTCCGTCTTCAAGCGAGATACTCTGGCAAGCGATTGTGGCCCTAAAGGTGGCACACCCGCCGGTACACGTGACTGCACATATTTGAAAAAAAAATGTCTCCCGACCGACACACGATCAAACGTTAATAGCACGTACTGAATGCAGTCATAATACCTTTTCATGATAATTTTTCATTCAAAAACTCAATTCAAAATAACAAATCGACCAAACTAATCACTACGTCTAACTATGACAACAAAGCCATTCTTTCACCAATGCCCCTCGTCAGCTATAAATAAATATAAGCACGCTCTCGTAGTCAACAATTCGTTTTGAAGATCGCAAATAAAGGGAGACAAGCAGATGTTCAGGAACTCGAGATCTCGGAATAAAAAGGTACTAACTGACCACCACCTGACCACTTAAGCCCATACAATTTGGACCTTACATACACTGACTGGTTAAAAAGGTGAAATGGAATATTCTTTCTCAGATCAAAAATATGAAAAAGGACTTGAAAAGCTATGCAACGGTATGTCATTATAAAAGTTAATTCATCGACAATATGTTCAATATTGAAATTATAGTAAGCTTTTGCAACTTTGAAAAACTTGGCACTTTGAAATAAATAATTGAATCTTGACTCTGTGAAGGAGTTTTACAGACTGCAACATTGGCGCCCGAATTAGGTCAATAGCTATACCACTCGCGGGAAGTGCGGGTTCACATCCGATGCACCAACCACTCGATTAAGATCACAGACAGACAATGAAGACCCATACGGCGGCCTCATTTTGGAAAACTAGGCGCTCGCTAGAGTTCTTACATTTAAACCACGACCTAATTTAGTCACTCTCATCTTAATCAGAATGGTGTAAATGCACTTGTACAATAGATTTTTTTTATCTGGTCGATACAACCAAGCGCCAGCGGCAGTCGTGGTTCGGAAGAACTGTAACTAGTCAAACATAAATATTAAATCGAGTCAGCAGTACACGAAGAGTGGAAGTTTTGCGCCCGACTGCACCGAGCCGGCAGTGACTTGACGAGCGCCGAAACGAGTCGCGTTTAATAGCGCTGACTGCAGATAAAGAAGTTTCCATACGCCTTCACACCGGAATTGAACATTTCTTATGTTATCGGTGGAACAAAGTTTGCTGGTGGCGGAATTACGTCGTGTTGCCTCGCTGTGTTCCATTGTTGAGAGACTGTGTTCCGTCTCGAGACCACCGACCCTTTGGTGGCACCTTTGGTTGATAATGTCGAAAGACGGCGGTGACCACTTACCATCTGCATGGTGGGTTACCATTTCACTGTCATCTGCCTATTAGCCCGTCTTTAGCTTTAAAACAATCCTAGCAACTATTTACAAAAGTGAAGAGGAATCGTTAATCGGTGTGACGGCCGGTCCCATACCCGACGCCAGCCGAACTTCCCCGGAGTTCCACGAATAGTTGGAGTTATCTGACGCTATCCGCCAGCAGTTTAGAAGTTAGTCAAAAATTTGAGATCCGCTTCGGGTGAAGTTTATCAGATTAGAGATTAAAAAGGTATTTACTTCGGGTTATCTATTCAATGAAATTGAAATGTACGGATTTTCGTAATAAGGCGGCCATTGGTAATTTGGCGTAGTTTGACATTGACAGCTATACATCCCTCCAATCACCACCTCGAACGTCGTCTTTCAGTCCCGAGTTCTAATAGTAGAGAATGCCTTCAGGCATTAACTCCGCCAATTGTACGATATTTTGGTGCAATAAAGATCAAATAAATAAAGAATTAAAATGTTGCATTAATCACTGGAAGCTCTGAAGCCGTATCATTCCAGTTGCTTATGTACGTACGTTATCTTGTAGTACATGCGAACTGAAACCGAATCTTAACTAACCACGAACTCTAATAGTCTAATACGACCCGATAGAGTTTATTTTAGATTGAGCCTCGTCGTGCCCAAAAGTTTTCAATAGGATCGGTGGAGGTTTAAATAAGTTATTTTAGGGCCTTATCCCACTTGCGATTTGCGAGCGTGTTTTGTATGGAGGCGAACACGCCGCGAGTTCGCCGCGTACGAGTTTTGTATTGAACAACGCTTTCAACTCGCTCGCAAATCGCAAGTGGGATAAGGCCCTTAGGGACGGTTCAGAGTTTGGGTTAAGCTGCGGAATTAAGTAGAGGACGGATATGATACGTGAAGACTTGTACAGATATATAAGAGTAGTAAACGTTTAGTCACAAAGCGAGCAACTCTTCAGGAACTCAGGAATGTCAGACGTAAGTATGTCACTAACCACATTATTATGCGGCATAGATAAATTTTTTGACAGCCGTGGTGGCCTAGTGGTTCGACCTACCGACTCTCATGCAGATGGTCGGGGGTTCAATTTCGGTTCGCACCTCTAAGTTTAGTTATGTGCGAAATTCAATTTGAATTAACCACTGTGCTTTTCGGTGAAGGAAAACATCGTGAGGAAACCTGCACCCCATCTGCGAATTAATTCAAAGATGTGTGTGAAGTCCCCAATCCGCACTGGGCCCGCGTGGGGACTATAGCCCAAACCCTCTCGTGATGAGAGGAGGCATGTGCCCAGCAGTGGGTCCAAATAGGCTGTCGTAGTAGTAGATACATTTTCAAAGACTATATGATTGATTCATTGATAGTTACGTAAAGGTAACTATTTAGATACACAAACAATCCGACGGACTTGAATCCGTTACTAGCAGGAGCACTTGAATGTGACCTTTGTGTAGGACTAGGAACGTTCGGGAACATTCAACGACTAAGAGGTTTCACGTGGAGAGGCATTCGTAGGGATTTCCCAATTAGCCATTGCATCCACAGATTGCAGATCAATAATTAGATTAGGTAGCTGAAATGGCTTGCTTGTCGTGTCAGTTCAGGAATACTCTTGTCAGGCCTTAGAATAGATTTGTCAGCGTTACTAATAACTATCTAACCTATAACCCTTCTAGGTTAATCCTTTTGTCCGACGCATCCTGTTTCAGAGTTCTTTTCTGAGTTTCGACTGATTTTGTTTCTTTCTGTTAGCTTGGAACTCGTTGAACTAAACTGCTCTGTTGTATGCTATAACATAACCATCTATATAACAGTTTAGCTCATCCTCTTCTACAATCTTAATAAAGCTTCACAAAGCCGGTGATTTTCCTCTATTCGTGCATCTACAAATCAATAGGTAACCCAACCTCCATTCAGGAAAGCAGGTCATTCCAGTTTTCAATCCGTAGTCTATCAAAAAAAGCAAAAAGCCCCGTTCCAATCACAGCTTCTGGTCAAAGAGCTTCAGACAGATGCCCCAGAGATCGAGCAGCGTGCAGACAAAGCGGCAAAGCCCACTTCTGATTATTAAAAAAAAGCTGTCAAAGGAAACGATGACGCAACGTGGCTGCTTGCTGTTTTGTTTTGGTTTTGGAAATGTAGGGCAATGAGACAAACGTCCACCCTCCATAGCAATGAGGACACAGAACTGTCGAGAATGAAGAAGGTTCGTCGATTAGTATGGATTCAGAATCTGCAAATATGAAACGGACGTATAGTTACGAAGCTAAAAATACCCAATTGACTTAAGTGTCTAGATTGTTTGTATAAAGACCGTATCTAAATAATCTGAAGAGTTGTATAGTCTCGAGTTTTCTAATCCAAACACGTGAATATTACTAAAGTCATTTACGTTTTGGCCAATAGTTTGGCATAACTTGTATTGTTATGTATTGTATATTGTTTCGTTCATCAATCAAAGTTGGGGAGGTTGAGGGCTCATTTGTACGGTAGGGGGGAAACAAGGGGTAGGCAGCTTTTTGATTAAAAATCAAACATTGAATTTATCACGCCTTGCTCAATCGACACAATCGTACGTTTTACTCAATTTTAGTACTTTTTTTACATCATAATAAGAAGCGGCTTTTTCATGTATGTTTACTTAGTTGGTCCATATCAAATTGTCTATCTGTACTGTACACATTATAAACGTATGTGGATACTAGAGCTACCAGACCTTGATTGAAATACCTTTTTAGTAAAACAAATTGCAACATCAAATCACTATCACCTGATTTTAAGTCGAGCTACGAGTAAGTTCATTTCTCAGAAATTATGACATTTAACACGATAATTTATCTCAATTACGTTTAACAAGAATTTTAATCAAGCAACCCGACCGCTTCGTCAGCCCTGCCTCAAATACCCATCCAATCAAAGGTAAACCTAATTTGTGAGATCTAAAGTTCAAACTTATTTGACTCGCCACCGGACATCGCTACTTTGGAGCTTTGATTCCATCAATCAAATTTAGGTCGTAGCGCGTCTACGTAAAATTGGAATTCTATTGACGCTGGTGATGTAGGTTGATAGGGGTGTCTCTCAATTTCCGGAAGCAATAACGCGATCCCTTTAAGATGGGCTGATATTACGGTTCTCTATAAACGGGGATTTAATGCGAATTCTGTAGGTTGAGGAATTTTGGACGAATACTACTACCAACATGGATAAGGCGACTGAGAAGTTTTGAAATTTGATGGGCTGACACTTCTAGATTCGTTGTTAAATCATTTAGGGGAGGGTTTGGTCCTTGGTGCCTATACGGGAGTAAGTTATCAGCTGGTATCGGTTAATTCTCACATGTCTTTTAAATAGGTATTAGAGATGTGTGCTGGTTTCCTCACGATGTTTTTCTTCGAAGAAAAGATCAGGGCGAAATTTAAAATTAATTTCGTACATAAGTAAACTCAGAGGCTGGTTTTGAACGGACCCTTCAAGAGACTGCTGAGGCGGTGGGTCATACTCTAGGCTATAACCAATGGCTAATGTAGATAGATAGATTTAGGTATTTATTTCTCAATAGAAGTTTACATTTTGGAAAAGTACTACCTACATTAACACAAAAGAAACCTACGTATTTATTGAGATCGTCAAAACGTCATTAAAATTATTAATTATAATACTTATGAATTATTGATAACAAAAATATAAAAAATATAATATTACAATGTCACTTATTACAAGAAGTGTCCCATGCAAGGGTTTAATACCCTCGATTTCCCAGAGCAAAGAATGCGCGATAGCCCAGAAGGCGCGTGTGTTGTCCGGCGGAAATTGCCCGCGCCGCCCCCATTTTCCGGCGCCTCGCGACGCAGCCGGTAACGGGATACGCTGTAGGTTCTCGGAAAAAATATGCAGTTTGTGTATACTTATGTAGTTTTACCTCATCGCCATCTCAAAATAGTACAACGCCTACTCGGACCGATATTTCTTGGATTCGCATGATCGCATCGGACGGATGGCAGTAGGTATTATAGTTTGTCCGGCGCAATAGTAATAGTAGTTTATGTAACTGCTACATAATAAAGGTCCTTAAAACACGAGTGGGGTTTTATGAAACTCGCCTGTTAATATCGCACGAGTGTTTTAAGGCCTAATTATGTACATTTGCATACAAAACTTTATCTACACTCATTTTATAAATCCTCCTATGCTTCAAAATCTGTCAACAATGGCGGAAAGTCGAATACGTCAGTTTCTCATATTCGATTTTCAAAAAGCATAGACTAAATAGAGCCGACATTTGAATTTGGAACAAACTTTCGCTCTGTCTGACTGAAGAATATAGACGGGCATTGCTGTTCGAAGATGTTCGAAATTTGAATGCTATTAGACAATCGAATTCGATGGTCTAATACAGCTATATTAGAACATTTTCACAGATAGGAAATCTGTTCTTACTAAACAGTTTACTTAATGCTGGTCATAATTGGCGGTTTTTGAATGCATCATAGAGGGTTTATGATATGAGTGTAGACAAAGTGCCATAAATTGGGGTCACACCGAATGCGTCTGCGGCAGCCGCAAGGGAGACGCACGGCTCGCAATCGGTGTCACAGGGTCTTACGAGAACTAATGCTATTTAGATGCAGGCGATTCGACAACCTATTATAAAGGTTGCAATTTAATGCTTCGTAAACTGCTATAATGTAACGTATCAGTGTTACTTGGCCAATAAATAATTCATTCATTCATTCATAAACAGCAAGTATTCGGTTGTTTCAACCCCGCCGACACATGTTTGTTATTGTATTTGAAATATTTGTGATTTTATTTGACATTGAACCTACGAGCTCTATTACATTCGCTTTTCTTTGTGTAAAATAATATTTAAGAAGTTTTACATAAGGTTACCTAATTAGCTTAGATACTATTACTATTACGCCACCAGACAGACTATATGTATACATAAACGTAACTATACTTATACAGCCTCAAGCAGGGCTTCAAAAAACATACCCACGTAAGTGGCCCACTAGCGTAGTCTACATTATATCAGAGATGAATGCAGCGTTTGACATTTGTCATACATTTGTCATTGTGTCACTCTGTCGGGCTGTCATCCATCAACCGCCATCAACAGGTTTGACAGTCGCCTCAACTCAATAGAGATGATGGGTTATATCATGGAAGAATGAACTACACTTGTAGTGTAGGAGGAAATGTCATCTTGCGATCTTAATATGAAAACCGCTGTCGCCAAACTCACACTACTGTACACTAATCACTACACTGCAACACTATGCTATCTTGCTGCTGATTTGGCGTAAGTCTTGAAGCGACTTGAGAGTTACGTTATCAAAAAAAATAGTGCAAATTCCTACCCTATCTGTCCAAAGTAAGGTTTAAATTACTATTAACTAATAGTTGAATTAGGAACCTTTTTCTCTTTCATAGCTTTGACAGCCAAAAACATCGTAGTACGGCTACTCGACGACAGATGGCACTATGCACGACACAACTAATATCCTTTCCATAAACCTTTCGAACAGAGTCCATTATTGCTTAATATACGCATTTTATTAACTTTGTCGTACTTACGTAATTTGTGTTGCCAACTTTCCGCTATTAGCCGGAATGCTTGGATTTCGAAAGGGATAGGTACTTATAACAGTAATCAGGAATTTCTAGTATTTAATATTTTCTGCTTTTGTTTCTATGAAATCGTACTTAAGAAAATAAGCCATTTTAAGATAATTGGTCTAATTCTTACGTATAATTCTTACGCACAAACTTGGTCTTTGGCAAATGCTCAGAAGTATTTGCTCAAAGGACGATGGAGCGCAGCATACTGGGGATAGCTCCAAGACCCTATAGTCGCCGATGTAGCCCTTGCACCCCGCTAAGCTAAAGTGGAGACACTACAGGCTAATATATGTATTAATAATAAACAATAAGGAGGATGGAATATAATAATAATAATAAGAGATGCAGAAGTAGTAGTAGTAGTGATTCGTTTAATATTACACACGGTGCTTATCGTCAGAAGGTACTTACCTCTCTCTGTAGCTGTCATCACCGGTAGCTTGAGCCCTACTTCGCTGCCGGCGGCACTCTAGGTTAGGGTTTTATATGTATTAATGAGTTTATATTTTGTATTATTATTTGTATTTTACTTTTAATACTCATATTATAAAAACTTATAAAGGTACCAAAAAGATGGTACAAAATATTTTTCTAATACCGCGGTAAAAAATATGAACAGTTTAATTTAATATCAAACACTTAGCACATCACTGTTCTTGCACTGACTACTAAAATTCGAATGTACTCGTATAACAACTGATTGAATATAGAGGTAGATCAATTACACAGAACTTCAATCAAGATAGTTTTAACAGGATTTTTTAAACTTAGTAAATGGCAACTCCAGTTGTAATACGGTTACTGGACGAAAGATGGCGATAAGTGTTTTGAACAAATGATAGAAAACTTTAGCGTTTGCACAATACGGTTGAATTTAGCCTGACACTTTGGCGTGAAATTGTCAAAAATAACGCCTCGCTATTTTTATTCAATATTATAAAAAATAAGGTCACCTGTGATATGAAACATTGCTTGAAGCTACATTTTTCTATCTACTATGATTTCGACACGCCAATATTGTACAATATGGCATTTTCAAAGCGAAATTAATATTTTTTGCAACTGACGTTGGCGTATATCTGTCACGGCAGTGATAAGCAGACTAACGTCAGTCGAGCTTCAATCTACTTCAAAGCTGCCATATCTGGCTCAATGTTGGCGCGCAGGGAACGCCCACTTGACATTTCCTCCTATGGGTTATATTATAACTGTTATAAGTTTCTGTGATAGATACTGAGCTGAGACGAAAAGCTGGTTTTTTACCGACTTCAAAAACGGAGGTTTTATTATTCAATCCTTCCCTAGGCCCAGGCTTAATGGATTGTTTATTTTTAAAGTTACTTTAGTTAGGTACTTCCAACCTTGGTTATTTAATTCCATATTTATTTGGTGGTTATCAAAATGTAGTTATAATAAAATAAGGCAGCTTCAGATTTTCTTGTTTGATTTGATGTTGAAAAAATGTAGCCGAAAAAAAAACCTTTTCCAAATACAGACGGGCATAAGTTATGTTTTTTCTCTGTAAACATCCAGATGACGTCATTAGTGAATAAATAAGAGCTATCCGGGGAGCTGGGCACCTGGAATAAATGGCACAATTAGTGTCTTGTTGTGTCGAGGCTTAGGTCTCGGTCTGCGGCCCGCGAATGGTAATCGCTGCCATATAAAAGCGGGTAGAGATCTTCTACTATCTAAAGTCCCGCGCCTTTACATTTCAAAACGCTTCAATGTATTTAAAAAGCACCACCAACACTCTCAACACATGTGTGCGTGCTGAGACAGCCGTCAACTATGCGTTGAGAGCGTTGGTGGTGCTTTTTAAATAATAATAAAAAAATGAAGCGTTTTGAAATGTGAAGGCGCGGGACTTAGTAGAAGATCTCTACTACTTATATGTCGGTCCATTACAAATATATGGATTCGCAATAATTACTTAATTTTGTACGATTTTGTTACGCTTTAACTAGTGAGCTCTGAAAGAAGACGTCGGAAGAAATGAAAAAATATAAGTAGGTACACTAACCTCTCGCTTGTGATGATCGAGTAGGTAAATATTTATATGCTAAAACAACTTTTGACGAATTAGGTAATCTAGATTTCAAGCCTGCAAAGGTACGAATAAGAACAAGTTTGATTATGGATTGCATTGCCTGCCCTAGAACCGATTGTTTGAACTGTTAAAGTTAAACGATAAAATTCGTGGTAGTGTAACGGGCTGGCGCGAGGTGGCGGCTTCGATTCCGCTCGGCCTCCAAGTAAGGTGACGGATACAACCAATTTGAAGGAATTCTAGTTGCAATTCAATTAATTACATGTAGATATTGGTGCCGACCGAGATGCCGTGGTGAGCTGCGACCCTTAGACTGCGCCTTGTGTGTATTTAGGGTTCTATGAAGCAGCCACACTCGCACCAAAAAGAGCAATAAAATTTAATATTAAAATACAGGGGGTAGAAGATACGAGGCGCTAGGGAAAAATAGGGTAATTTAAGACCTTTAATATTCCCCAATAAGCCCCACCATCACAGTCTTATTAACCAGACAGTCGGTCAACGGAGCCGTCTCGAGAATAATCGTACTATCGAGTTCGCCATATATACACATTTTTCAGCATGCTCCAATGTATAAGGTCCAGAAGTGTACACATATTAAAGAACTGTGCTGGGGTGGGGGGCGAGAGACCCGATCTTACTATAGGGATCGTCCAAGTACAATTCGACGATGCGGTTATCGCGCGAGTAAGCGACGCGAGTGATGCGACCATCGCGTGGTGCTGGCGCGTGGTGGCGATTAGGTACACGAATTATGTCAATTAGGACACCTATTCTAGTTCATATTGAACTAGAATAGGTGTCCTCATTCGCGTTTCATCACTTTCATCGCGCGTTCGTGCGAGTAAAATCCGCGCGAACTAGCGATAATCGCGAAGTCGCGTTTTATTCATCAGCCCCATCACTACAAAGATCAATCCCTAGCAAATGTCCAATGGCAGTTTAAAAATCTCTCCAAGTAATACTAGAGATATTATGTTTAGCGTAGCGTATGTTTCCCTTTGTCATCTTGATATGCCCACGGCCATACCCAAAAAAATCACCCGTATAAGGCCTACGTATACGGACTGTCGTAGTAATTATTTATTAATCTGTGCTACTGTTCTGGAAGCTTGTACACTGTGTCACCATTAGAGCCCCCCTCATTACAGTTGCAAATTAAGTATTTATCCCGCGCCAATGGAATATTGACGTAAAACCATCCTCTGAAGGTTACAAATGGCTCCGTCTCGCGCATAATGCAAGTCTATCGATAACTCGGCGAAAACATTTGGAATTTTGTGAAATGGGGAATCAACTTTATTCATTGGTGTTAAGGCTGTTTTGGCGTGGTCGCTTTGTTAAGTAAATTATGGGTGATTGATTTTGCCGGAGGTTCCTTGGGGTGCTGAAATTTGTTTTGAGAAAATATTTTGAAATCTGCGGTTCCATTCCACGGAGTCGTGGTTGCTTCTGTTTGTATTAATTTGAAGTTTTTCATATTACTCGATAGATGTCACTGTTCATGAAAGCTGTATTTCCTGCATAACACGATATCATTAGCCATACTGAAAATGCCTATAAGGCAAATAAATTGTAAGGACAAAATTAAAGCCATCAGATTCTATACTCGGCTTTTATTTCCGATTCAGTCCCTCCAAGGCGCCCATTAACGCTTCTGTTTGAGCTATATACCGCCTTCCAGCGGAAGCTAAAGATGGCTCTAGAGTTCAAATCCGGCCCGCAGCTCTGTGTATACATGTGAGTGTGTTTTTTTTAATATACCACCAGGCCCGTCTGTTGGAAAGTGTTCAAAGTCACATATAGACATTTGCACCACCAGAGAAAAGAGAAATTGCGTCGCGAGTCTCGAAGGTCTGTAACCCGGTGTCTAAGACTACAATAAAGTGGAAATAAATACTTAAGTAAATTAATATTTATTGAAGGTTCGAGCTCGACTAGATATTGAGCGCGTCGTCGTCCAATCATTTGTCAGCCTAATTGATGGATGAGCTGTTTTTTTACCCGCCTGCCTGTTATTAAAGGCGGCAGAGTTCTAACGCCACTCTTTACGAAAAACATTATATTAGACTTTTAGGGAACGTTATATCGTCGCTGTTTGCTGTGTTTAACCATGTTTAACTAAATAGGCTGCAGTGGATTAAAGTTAGATTTTATATTGAAACAAAAGTTTCATCGCGTCAGCCGAAAGAAGTCCACTGTTGGACACAGGCCTCGCAAATCCACCGGATTCCATCTTGTTGGAGGCCTAACTCTTTTTCGTTCCATACCCTACACAAGGTTTCTAATGAGATATTTCGCAACGCTCGAAAAATTACCTGAAACAAAAACGAAAATAAATTAGTTCTCAAGTCAATGTTTACAACACACTACAATAATGTATATTATTTATACATTCGATACTTTCTAAGCAAACCAAGGAAGACAGCTTTGGGTGAGCAAGCTTGCTGGGGTGAAAATGAGTTTTCCAGATTGTTTTTTTCGCACCCGTATTGCTTATTCAAATCGTCAGAGCCGGTTATGAGGTGCTTTGTATTTATATATAAGATTAGCTCGTTTGTATAAGATAATGTAAGCAACATAGCTCTATGAATAAAAAACGACCGAATAGAGAGCAAAAAGATTAAAAATACAAACGTCATCCAAGTAAAAAATAAAAATAGGTCGTTAAATACTTGACCTATTTCAGCCCCTTTTTTTGAAGTCTGCTGAGAGTATGAAGAACGACAAAACCGTGGGGTAAGACATGGAGATCGATACTGCACCCTCCCGGTCCGATACGAGTAACACATTGGCACACTTACCCCACGGCGAGGGGTTCCGCAGATATTAACATATTATTATTCGAAAATTTAATTATATCGATAAGAAAAGAAAGATTACATTCACCAGAATTCGTATTAGAAGTTCCATTATTTAGGTACCTATTAATATTCGTGTATGAAACTTTTTCAGTCCCGAGATTTCTGCGTATTGTCGCTCAATTTGTTGACTGAAATGTGATCGGATCGGAACTTTGCTTTGTTGCAAGCTTAGAACTTTACGAGTAGTTGTTTATGAACTAATATTCGTATTATATTGTATTAATAAATCTACTCCATTAAGCGCTATACCTCGTAGAACTTCCTGTATATCTAATATCTACTCGCTTGTAGGTTTATTAAGCCGGGGAATGGTTTTTAACAAACAAAAAGAAAGAAAAGTAAATGTTTTGTGGGCCATTGTACAAATACATATTCGGTGTACAAATTGAAACGGTAAAATATACACCTTCAAGAAGCCAGACATTCAAGAAGATCGAGAGCTACCTCTTAACTGAACCTCTGATGAGACGCGCCCTACTTTTCGCGGAACATCCAATGACTGCTTAATACGAGTTCAAACGCCGAACAAACGAAAACGTACGCACGCCGTGTATTTATATTTGCTCGAAACAAACCGGTTTAAATAAACAAGCGCAACACAAGCAAACACAAAAGTTTATTTGACGTGCAAAATACAGATACTTAGTAAATAAACAAATAGATTTGGATATTGACGCCAGTGTTGTTTGAAATTATTCGAAAAAAACGATATTGTTTTATATGTCATCGTTTTTAGTGGGATCCTTTATTTTGATAAAGAGCGTCAAACTATGTATCTCCTTCCATACCCTTTTTGTTCTAATCTTAACGAAGTACCTCTATCCAGGGAGGGCAAACATTGTAGCACATGAAGGAATCAGAAACAAGGCAAATATAATATAGCTGAAAGCGTCACGAATTTGAGTAGATACCTAATCGTCGTTATTTTACAATCAGTTATTTAAATTATATTTCTAATCTTATGTGACCTACGACAACAGTACAAACATTATTCCATTGTAAACGGACCCCCAAAACTACGGACCCTAAGGGCCACGTGGCGAGGGGCATTCCACTTGTTATTAGGAACCTTTATTAGAAAGTGTTGGCTTAGCAGGGGGCTTGACGTGAATATGTACAAGTACTTGTAATGTGGTTGCGACGTGGTGCTGCAAATATTGGACCTAGCTGTATAGCTAAGCTGGCTTCTTTCCTTAAATCACTTTTACGAGTTTGGTTTCTCAGTCTGTAGGTAATTTATATAGAAAGTGAAGAAAAACTATCACCGAAAGGTGATGTCCAAATATGTTAGATGTCCAAATATGTTAGAATCTACCAGCCTTTCGGGCAGCATCCATGGACCTAATTGCGGAGTAGCGCCGTAAGAGATGTCCTGTATTAAACTAAAGCTTTATCCAGATCTGGCCAATTTGCCGCGTAGAGCCGCTTGCGATCTGCGCATTTGCTAGATCTGGACTGGAGGCACCCTTAGAGGTTTCTAATTTCTCCAATTGTAAATTGTAATGCGTCGTGGAGAAGTTTCCTAGCATTTTAAGAATGTCCAGCAACTTGTGAGATGCATTAGCCCCGCTGTTACGATAGCCCCGGGTCACCGTTCATTGCCATTTGTAGATTTGTACGACGACATATGGGCAGAAATAGTCGCCGCCGGCTCCCTCGGCGTAATCAAAAAGGAATTAAACTCAATAGAAAAGTCGTTCCTCATGAAAGTCATGAATACTAAGCGGCCGGCGGATGGCCCATTACCATCGATTTTGCATCAGAATTATGGAGTCTGTATCGCAGACTGCTACAACATTAACATGTTCGCAGATTAAACAATTTAGACTCTTTGCCAACGACGCAAGTGCTATGCCGAGAACGTTTTCAATGGGGGCTATCGCGTGTGAATTTGCCACTAGAGGCGCTAGTGTCGCGCGAGGTCCAATAACATTCACTTTTTATTGGTTTTGGCGGGCTTTGTGATATAAATTATAAATTTCTTTAATTTACCTGTTGAAAAGTTATCTCCTTCGTGAAATTATCGCAAATATGGATTATTTGACGATGAATGTGAACGCTTTGAAACAAAAATAAAAATTCCGAACAAAACGGAACTGCACAACAATGCGACATAGCTACTCGATATGATGATAGTTATTTATAATTAATAAACTTAATGAGATTCAAGATTTAAAACTTAGTTTCGGCGCCGATCTTATAGAGTCGCCTTTGACAGCTATACCTCTGGACCTTAGTCAACAGGGCGCCAACTGGTGAGCAAAGAAACGATAGTCCCCATTGTGTCATGCTACCACCGTGCTGCACGATGTTGTACGAGTAGTTTTATCGAATTTGTACAACGTTGGCTCAATCGCTTTTATGAAAAAAAAAAAAAAATATATAAAAAAATAGAACCGACTTCAAACTCCGACAGCCTGTGAAGTTGGTGTCAAGTTCACTATAAGATAGTCATAGCTTTCGGGCGGTTCACTTGACACCGACTTCACGTGCTATCGGAGTTTGAAGTCGGTTCAATTTTTTTATTGAAATTTTTTTTTTCGGCTATAGTTTCCAAACATGTGTACGATGGGGCGTAAGTCTTACTGTAGTCTTTGAAAATTGATGCCAAAATCATACACATGCTAACAAATTTCGAGGAGATCCCTAATTTTCTCATGGATCCCACCAACATCAGAACTAAACCAAATTAAAATGGGGACGATTCGGAGGTGCCTTTCGATTAAAAAAATAATAATTGAAATCGGTTTATAATTGACGAAATTATGCGTGGTTATACATAAATATAATATATATATATATACGCGTCGACTTGAGAACCTCCTCCTTTTTTTCGTCGGTTGAAAAGAGGGAGAATGCAAACAAAAGCCCCTGAGTGCAGCTAAATATTTTCCATAGGCGGCAATGCAACTTGAAGCTTTGTTATGAGGCCCATCGATAAGGCCCACGTCCCCGATCCAAAAGCCATCATTGTCAATGGCAACACACACTAACTTTTGACACGGAGGTAATTTGAACGGAACGACACTAAGAAACTTCCCGAATGCTGCCCAGTCGAGAAAGATGCGCCGAGTGAGAGTGACCTCTTTCTCAAAACTTTAGATACCTATGAATACTATGAATTTACCAGTGAGCGCTTCCTTTGCTTAAAAGTGCCGTAAAAAACTCCAAACTGATTCAATTTAGAGGTCGATCACAGAGGTTGTCAAACTTTTTAGTTTTGCAAAAGTCATATCGCTTTCATTCTAGGCTAAAATGCTTTACAACTTTCGAGTTTCACTGAAACACTATTTCGCCAGTTCTATTTTTAAGGACCTTGATTTTCTGGGTCCGTAGTCATCTTAGTAGTAATTTCTTCCAAGGACAACCGTGACGTGAAGTGACGCATAAAAGAGCCCAGATGCGAGCTCCCTGTTGTTTGGGTTTGATAACCTAAAAGAACACCGTGTCTATTGTAATAGATCTTTCTTTACCTGTATGAATGTTTATGACACGGTGCACTCGGGCCAAGTGTTCTTTTCCCTCATTCTTTAGACTCCGAGAGAGCTTTGAGCCAGTATAATGGCGCGAGCAAATTTCGCATAACAACGACGTGATTTGGTCATAATCGGCGCGTTCCCGTGTTTCGCACGTTTTTGTGGAGTGCTTTGTTTGAGGCTTTGATTCAAACCGCAGTAAACTGGAGTCGCTTGAGTTACGAGCTTTGCTTATCTGAAATGGAGTACCACGTTTTGAGAGTCGAGGTGTCCTGAGAATACAAGCTTTGGTTTTGCAGGCATCTAAATATTAGTATGTCAATCATTGTTCACAAAGAAGGGCATATACTGGAAACTGTAATACAGTTTTAAACTACCACAGTTTCCAGGGCCACCATCTTATACAGTGAATTGTAAACTTTTTCAATAAAGATTATTATTATTATTTAAAATTATGAATAGTGTGTCGTTAATTACCGGTCCCAAAGTTCTCCTCGTTATTAACGTTATTTCGGGGCTGCCGAGATTCTGCAGTGCCTCCACCATGTTCGCGGAAGCGGAAGTCCCCGACTTCTTCGCAGTCATGCGTGTGCGCATTGCATCGTGCTGGGACAGGTTACGTCGCTCTCGTAATAGTATCCTAAGAGCCGTTTACAGCGATATGAGAAGTCCAATCTTCAAATATTGGCTGTCTGTGCACAAAAGCGAAAACCACAAGTAGGTAGTGTGTAACAATCATAATTTAATTATGCTGTGACCTGTGTAATAGCCTTAATTTTACTGATTTTAATTTTTACTTGTTGTATTTTATTGTGCTTTTAATATTATGGGTGCTAATGCCTGAAAATAAACGCTTTTATTATTATTATTATTATTATTATTAACGATAACGGAACATTAGAACATTCATTACACAGTCACAGGAACACTTAGTAAATCTTACATTACAAGAAATTACCGAACAATATGATCTCGTTTTACCGATATCTAGTTAAATGTTAATTAACTCTCTCATTATTGTAATCTACTGTTACTTGGCAGTCATTCAAAACATCTTTAAGTTGAAGTCCGTTTCAGCGAACGTAAACATATCAGTAAAATGCGAGCTCCGACTCAGCGGGCGTTGCTCTCATTCTACGTGTTGAATAAACATTCGTATTCTAGCATTACGTGAGCTTTCTTACAAAAAATGCAAAGCTGGAGCTTCAAATGTAGCATTTTACTTTACTTAAGGGTAGCTGTGTACGAGTAATAATTAAAAAATAGTGACCCAGGAGTGTTGTAGTGGCTATCTTATTTTCTACTAAATTTTCTAGAAAGTGAAATACCTTGATGTCTTTTGACAGTTCATCTCATCTATGTCACTTACTTCAAAATGGACTATAGTATAGTATACTATAACAGGTTATTTTGAGCACTCCAACTTTTCAGGTGCTTTCGCTGCGATTACATACCTCAAAACAGTACAAACACTACTGCTTAATTACGTTTTCAATTTTATTGTAAAATAATAACTACAGAATGGTGCATACCTACACGTAAAAGTAGAAGAAGCAATATAGCGGTAACAGGCCCCAAATTGGGCGCCAATTACGCTCTTTGACATTTCTTCCTTTTAATAAAAGCGTTTTTTCTTTCTTTCCTGTTTGTCGTCGTTAATGACGTTTTTTGTATTTTTAAAAGCTCTTACTGGTTATGTACTCGTACATACGAGAGAACCGGTTTTAATTATTTGTGACAAGGCTGTAATAACACTGTGGTTTATCTAATATCATTGTGTACCTACCCTAAGACGGACGGAAAATGGCAATGTAGAATTGTCTTCATGAAATGAATGAATAGACAATGTTATAGCTAAGAATAACACTGTATTAACCAGGAAAAATCAAACTACCTCAATGCGCCACGCAACTACAAAAATTTTAAATAAAAAAATTAAAACCGCCTTCAAACTCCGACAGACTGCGATGTCAATGTAAAGTTCACTATATGATTATCATTTCTTTGGGTCGGTTCACTTGACACCGACTTCGCAGTCTGTCGGAGTTTGAAGGCGGTTTTTATTTTTTTATTTAAATTTTTTTTTTCGGCTACAGTTTCCAAACATTACTATAGAAGTACATAAGTAACTCTGAAGTCCTCGAAATTGACACCAAAATCATCTACGTGCTAGCAAATTTGGAGGAGTTCCCTCATTTTCTCATGGATCCCATCATCAAAACTGAACCAAATGAATATGGGACCAACTTGGAAGTACCACCTTTCGAACAAAAAAAGAATCATCGAAATCGGTTTACGTTTACTATTTATTTTTGGTGAACATACATAAAAAAAAAAAAAGATTCCGACGAATTGAGAACCTCCTCCTTTTTTTGAAGTCGGTTAAAAATGGGCATCGTCACACAAATTCCAGGAACAACTTAAAAATAATGAAATGACCGAATACAGCCCACATATATAGTCTCTACCATTTCAATTCCGCTATCGGCCGATCTAAAGCGAAAGCGACATGACAGGATAACGGCTGATAGGCTGGCTGGTATTGAGGTTATTGAACTCTGATTTGGCAACTATTGTTTCGGGAATTGAAGGTGATCGGGTAACACTATTGGTGTTGCGTCCAGAGAGTCATGTCAAATGATGTTAAAAATGGCAATCATCACAAACATTTGTACTTAGATGTTAAAAAATACAAGCCAAGTCTGTCAATAAGACACGTAGTCGATAATCTAAAAACTTATTTTGAGTACTTGTAAATGCATATTGAGTTAACTTAGCATCCCATCAATAATTTAGTTACAATTTTAAAATATCACTTTTCCAACTTACTACTAACTAACACAGTGTTAATATAAAAGACAAAATTAATGATCCTTTTACTATTTTACCAATACTTCTGGAAAGCATCAAAGGAAATATTGTTAAGTTAAGGAAATATTGTTAGGGAGTTTAGTGAGTTTATGGAGGTACACTCTTAAAGTGTACGATGCCCTTTTTGATCCTTGAAAATTCAGGCTTTTAGCTTTGTCCCTAACGAAGTTAGAGAGGGGATAGAAAATGCACTGAATTCCCGGAGAGGATGAGACTTCAGTGCACTTTTTGTTGGTTTTTGCTCGAGTCGGGCTTCAGATATCATAGTTAGGATAATTGAGTTTTTCAAAAGTCTTTCGAAATCTCATTGAAGCTTCGGGTGACCAAAGGGCAGGCTTCTACTTATGCCAAAGAATTAGCATTGCCATCCAACGTGGCAATGCAGCCAGCCTTCTGGGCACCCTAACCCAAGGCAGCGATTTTGGACAAATTTTATATTTATTTAATTTACTTTTAATTTTAGTTTATTGTAAGTATACATAATCTTTATTTATTCTCTATACTTAAAACAATCGTAAACCCAGTGGCTGCCTGAAGTGGAAATGCAACTTGAGATGGAACAGCAATTAAGGAACACAACGATGAAAACTACTTGTTAGTTAACTTATTGTAATACTCCAATGAACTCCGCAAAAGTTGCAGGTTTGTTCCCCTTGAAGGCTATTGTCATAGTTTGCTCACCTGGATATGAAACTTGTTTTATTGTTTGGAGTTTCGGAGACAATGGACGTATTGGACGATAGTTCGGGATGATAACGGAGTTGCAACCAAATAAACAAGACCAAGTAGTTTAGATTGCTGGTAAAGTTGATGAAAACAAGACAGTGAAGGTAAAAGTGATTGAATAGAACTTTTGTATGAAGTGAATCCCAGAATTTGATAGTAACTTAATATAAATATAAAATAACAGACTTAAAGACTAAATAAATAAAAAAGACTTAAAGAGACGATTAAATTTTATAACTTCTAGCCCGTTTCGCTATAGGATCTCATCATTCCAATGCTTGGCACCAGCCTCCCTCATTATGTTAGGGCTGTATGATGAGCTGTATTCTCAAGTAATTCATGAGATTCTGGTATTCAGATAGGTATGTAATTCGAGATTTTAATTGAAATCTCGAATTCCATACCTATCCCGGTTAACCGGGGGCGGCCATCTTCACAAGACCTTCAGAATAAGCGACATGTACATGTATATCCACCGGAATCCTCTTTAGCTTTATAGATTTCTGTCCAAGAAAATGTTTGCCATCTCAAATGTCTACTAAACATTTCCTTTATGTTTCCTGAACCTCTAGTCTAGAAAAATGTAAGCTACGGAATTTCATTTCCGCTGCGCTATCGCTTATCATAACCAAGTCGTCGACATCAGCAATAAACACTGGCATGTGACACCTTACTGCATTAGCTTAAGAGCCGTTATCGCGTGACAAAAGAAAAGAAAACGTTAAGGGTCACAAATGTTAAGAAACATATAGACTTTATGTTAAGGGAGTAAGGTTGTTCTGAGTACTCTGGACTCCATGTCGCGTTGACGCTAAGTGCACTAAAGAGCCCAAAGCTGTTAAGCTACTGGCAACAGTGGCTGCAAATTTGAATCTTGGGACAGATGTGTAGAGTATTTATTCAATTGCAGTAGCAACTAGGGTTGTAGTGCCAATATGAACGGTGTGAATTGGTGATAGAGTTGGGAATGAGAATACGTTTTGTGAAACCCAGGTCTCAAGGGGTAGATCGAGGGTAAGTTCAGACTTGTTCTTGATTCGATTAAGAAAACTTTGACCCTAGGGGACGATGGGACAGTAGCCTACGTGACTAAAGCCGTTTGCATGGATGTCACAGACGTGAGTGATGAAAAAAGGACAAGTTTACTCGTTCTTCGGATCACGTCACATGAGAAATCGCTTTGAGTTACTTAATATAGTAAATAGTAATACGTCTCCCAATGTTGGAAATGATTTACCATTCGCTATTAAAAAAACTATTCGATGAAAAGAATGAAGGGGGGATGAATATGAGATAAAAAAAACACAGGCGAATAAAGTTTTATCTATTTCTAAAAGCTTCTATTATATCAAGGACATATCACTAGAACACACCAAGAATCTTAACTTAAAATTGGCAGTTGGCACCCAAAACGTCAGCTTGTTTCATGGCAAACAAGATAGTAAAATGATCTCAAACAAACAGTGAAACGACACAAACAGCGCGTCCAAACAATAAAACTAATGGGAAACATACATACCCACCCACATAAGCCGAACGTTAGGTGGCGCCCACTGTGGGGCCAAATGGCCCCCGCGGGAGCTGACGTGCGAACTTATGGGGATTATAAAAATACGCTTTTTAAGCTTGGAAAAGGCTGTTTTAATACTGAGAAAACGAATTAAGTAAATGCAGGTTCAAAAGATTTGCAAGTGGGAGAAGTGAAGGTACTAGTGAGTAGGTTTTATTGCTTCCTTTAGACGTGGAAAGTTATTTCGCTTTGGAATAAAAGTCAATAAATCATAAAATACTGACTGACTAACTGAAAGCACGCACGCAAGATAAGATAGTTTAGGTATTGTTGATCGACAATGTCGACAATCGACATGATACATGAATCAATCATCAATCGAGGGTATACTACAGAGAGTCAATTAACTTACTTTCTGAGAATTTATTTATATAGGTAAATTTAAGCTTCGTCCCCTCATATAGCACATCACACAAATGTATCGACTTTTAAATACAAACAAATGCCCCTATAAACCCTCTATAGCCAAACCACCTATTCCTCATATAAAACCCGCATTTAAAAAAAGGATCCTTTCCATAACTGACATCTACGCGCATAACCTTCATTTAACCCGCAAGCATCCCATCCTCACATCAAATCTGACCCCGAGATAAAGCTAAGTAAAATAAGGCGACAGTAACTGTCAATCGGGGACCTTTCCCTCGGAACATGAAAAAGGTTTCAGCGTCTGAAACTATCGATATACGAGTAGATACTGGCCTGAAAAGGTGTAAATTCCCATCAGTTATTGACAACTAAACAGAAATGCGGCAAAGACGGGCAAATTGGTTAACACACTCTACCTCAGGATATAGTATTTATTTTCTGTAGGCATAAGCTATCAATTATCATGATATTGCGAATGCCAATCCTGAAGATAAAGACTGAATGCCTCTTTGCTAGTAATTTCACCGGCTGTCTTACTCCTTTACCGTATCACAATAGAGCATTGTTGTTTAGCAGCAGGTTAGCGGATAAGTCCTTTAGGCATCTGAGAAGAAATTAAGAACCCCTAAAGTAAAGCCCTAGGTTAACGCGGCGACAAATCGATCTAGCGATCTATACTACCACTACTACTGCTACAGCCTATTTGCGTCCCACTGCTGGGCATAGGCCTCCTCTCATCACGAGAGGGGTAGCCAAAGCCATCTATAAAATATGGGGAAAATATTTTTAAGTATTTTAACCCAAACAAAGATTGGCCTCTTTAATACTCATGTCATGATTGTAACTACCAATACATTAAGGGCCTATGTTGAAAAATAGTTGAAGCTATGGAGGCGTGGCTTAGTCGTCGCGTCCAAATAACAAATTTATATATACCTACACAAACATTAGAAGCCAATAAAAATTTTTTTTTCATTTTAGTGGGATATAAAATTAATTTATTAATTTAAATTTAATATCTGTGATTAACAGGGATCGGAAATTCGGATACACATTTACCCAGTGTTTTACCGCGTGAACGGTATGGGGCCGGACTCAATTTAATGTTCCTATAAAAAAGTCCCGGGAATCCCGGAATTTCGAAATTTAGTGTATGCCTTGGTAGGTATACAGTCATAGTTATGAACTAAACATGTTTAAGTATTTTAAGTGTAGGACCCAATTATGAAAAAGTGTTCAAATAACGAATTCCATGTGACCTATCTCTCTAGGCCATACGTACAACCGGTACGGCCTAAATCGGCACGGCCGGTACCTATACTACTACTACAGCCTATTTGCGTCCCACTGCTGGGCACAGGCCTCCTCTCATCACGAGAGGGTTTAGGCTATAGTCCCCACGCGGGCCCAGTGCGGATTGGGGACTTCACACACCTATACTAACATAGTCACAAAATAAAGTTGATGTGAGCGTCTCAATTACCTTCCTGATTATAAAGATACACGTAGGTACAATGTTTTGTACATTTGCTTGATAGCACAAATACCTATTATTTTATTACCTATTCATATGTGAAAATATTGCAGTTCCAATATTATTCCATAGGTACATATGCGTATTGAGGAGATAACCTCCTTTTTTGAAGTCAGTTAATTATTCTCATTATAAAATCTTATCATTTAAAAAATCAGGTAGATATTGAATATATTCTGTAATTAACAGGAATCGGAAATTCGGATACACATTTACCCAAAGTTTAACCGCGTGAACGGTATGGGGCCGGACTCAGTTTTAATTTGCCTATTAATATTATCGGGATTTCCGGGATTCGTAAATTTAGTAACCAGGCCTCGAAATAGCTTATTTAGGTATGTATATAAATTTATTTATTATAATTACTAGCCGATTCCCGCGAACTTCGTCCCGCGTAGACTTGGAATTTGCGTAACCGTTGATACTACACATACAGACAGTTATAGTTATAGAAGTATTGAAAAATTGGTTTGCCCCGTGGAAAACCCATTCCCGTGGAAATATCGGAATAAAAAGTATCTTATGTTATTGTGGGGCCTCAAACTATCTCCATACCAAATTTCATCCAAATCGGTCCACTCGTTGCGACGTGAAGGAAGAACAAACAAACACACACATTTATAATATTAGTATAGATTTTTAGTGTAGGAATTACGAAATTCTTCAAATAACGAATTCCGTGGGACGGTCTACCTCGGCCATACGTACAACCGATATGGCCTAAATGGGCATGTTCTCTAGAATACAAAAAAAAAAAGTAGTTGTCACCCCCAAGTGTATGGAGGGGGACCTACGACGTAACAAAGATGGCGGCTGGGCCTTTTCTACTAGCATTATGTCTTGGTAACTACTGGACCAATTTTATCAAATAAGGTGTCATATGAAAGGTAATATAATGTAGATTGTTTGTTGTCTATATTTAGTCACGCCAAGTTAATATAAAATGAAATATTTATAATATAACAATAGTACATTACATACCTAGGGCGGTCAAGTAAAGAAAGTCTCAGATCGCGGGTAATTGAGGCCCGAGCCGGAGGCGAGGGCTATAATCTAGCGGTCTGAAGATTTCTTTACGACCGCCCGTGGTTAGTATACGATTTTACGTCACCACCTGGCCGTGAAGAGGGATTTTTCGTAGCGCCCAAGGGCGGTAAATCCCGCTTTTCGGCTTGGTGTGACGTAAATGAATATTGTTTTATTTTGTGTTTTAATTTTTCGTTTACAATTTTCATGGCCTTCCGTTATTCTGATTGTATTTGTTATTTAGAGAAAAATGAACCTTATCAGTAACCCTTTCAATCTGCATCATAAAATACAGCACATTATTTTTTGTCACATTTAACCGGTTCGAGTCCCGACAGAGGCAAGCGATTTTTCATAAATCCTTAAATTTTAATGCAGTATTTATTGTTTTTAAAAACAAAGGAAAGTCTCCCTTACACAAAATGTGCTATTTACAATATTTAAGGTAGTTGCCATCCATGTGGCATTCGATCTTTCCACCCTGTATACTATAATAAAAGAGCAGAACCCGGCGTGTCTTTAGATAGAAAGAAAAGTTCAAAAAAAAAGGAACAGGGGGTCTAAAGATGTATGGTAGACCACAAAACAGCGATTTTTAGAAATCTTTTGTGTCTGAAACTACTGAACCGATTTGAATGCAATTTTCAAGGGTAGATAGAGCATCATTTGGAGCAATATATAAGCTATGTTTGATTAAAATCGGATGTCGGAAAGAAAACTTATCGGCAATTTTACATTCCACGCAGACGAAGTCGCGGGCAGGAGCTAGTCATAAATAAATGTATATAAATACTAAAATAAGCTTTTTCGAGGCCTGGTTACTAAATTTAGAAATCCCGGAAATCCCGGGAATTTTAATAGGCAAATAAAAACTGAGTCCGTCCCCTTACCGTTCACGCGGCCAAACTTTAGGTAAATAGCTATCTTAATATCTGTTTTATTTTAATTAATACGATTTTGAAATGAGAATAGTTAACCGACTTCAAAAAAGGAGGCTATCTACTCAATAGGCATATGTACCTATGTAATAATATTGGAACCGCAATATTTTTACACATGGATAGGTAATAAATAATAGGTATTTGGGCTATCAAGCAAATGTACAACAGATTGTACCTACACGTATCTTTATACTCAGGAAGGTAAAAGATGCTCACATCGACTTTATTTTGTGAATAGGTAAGTATAGGTACTGACTTTTCACTACTGTTTAGAGTAATGCAGGGGAAAGAAGGCAGATCTAAGTCGAGATAAACAGGCGAGTCCCAAAGATACCAGCTTGTCAATTGCTGGCTTCCTTCTAAATACATAAATTTCATACCTACTTGATTAGGAAATTACATGGCTACCGAGGCCGCGCACAAAGTCAACCATAAATGATAGGTAAGTATTTTTAACTAAAACGACTAGTTCTCCAGTTCATAATCCATTAGCAATATTGAATGCGGTTACACGAATAAATCGTAATAAATAAATAAGAAACTTAATTTTGCTTGCTCTCATACTACCGGCACTTTGCCGTCTTCTTTTTAAACTTTCCCATGCTTACTTCTCTTTATAATCACGAAATATTGATTACATACGAGCGCGATACGGAGCTGGGATTGTCGAGCACAGGTCCTACTGCAGCGAAGGTTTCTGGCCGACTGGCGTAGAGTGATGCGTATATAGGGACCTTGCACGAAAGAAAGAGATGGCAGCGCGCACGTCGGACGAAATAAAACAACGTAAGCGCCAAAGCCGAATTAAATTAATGGTAATTGATATATATATAAATATTGACATCTAGTCTGATCAGTCTTTAGTTAATATAGATGTCTAGTTTTTAAGAAAGTCTCGAAGTCCTTTACTTTGTCGTTAAGAAGCTTCAAGCGCTTTAAGATAATAGCAGCTGCGACTTCGTGATTTTTTTCTATCGAACAAAATTATCTCAGTCATGTTTTGGCCTTGATCAATCCTTCAAGTATATAATCAATATACACATATCCGAAAATCAGACTCCTAACGTGAGTACTTTACGAGTTCTACGCACCTAAAAAATGGGTTTTTTATTTATGTATCCTCTTAAAAGCAATGAACGAAAATCTAAACCATACAATGTCAAACCTTCTTTTTTCTTCATTACGGAATCACAAAACGTCCCATCGACCATCCTAAGTTCACTGTAAATGAAACTTAATGCAGTACGATACAGTTAAAATTTAAACTGGATTCATTGGAGTTAGGGTGTTGGTCGTCAGGTCAGGTCGAGATAAGGCTGTGTCTAGACACAATACGTTAGGGTGCTGCGGACGGCCTGTTGACGTGTTTGTAACCCCAATTGTCAAATTCAAAATGTCTATATATTTGACATAAATAAACAATACTCATACATCAATAAATACTAGAGCAGGAAATCGTATTTATTTCAAAGTCGAACTTTCTAGACATTTAATTACCTATTTCGTCTTCAAAGGTCAATAAATTCTGCAATATTATTATATCTCTGTTAGTCCGTCTGTCTGCAGCAGCCGGCGCCACAATTGGCTCCGAGAAGCAAAATATTTGCTGACCATTAACCGCCCTATTTCCCCTGAGACTTGCATCCCCCTTACGTATAAAACAGCCTCAATTCATCTGTATTTTTATCAAATTTAAGTTCATATTCCTTTGACAGAGTCCCCGTTAAGTGAAGCATGTGATAGGTCGTTAAATGCAACGCATATAAAAGTGTTATCCAATATTGAACTTAGGACAGTTGGTTTTGGGTTTCTTTTTTAGTGGCTATGTTTAAGAGTACAGGGAAGGTGAGGGTAGTTCGACAATAGTATTAAAAGCATTGTCCTGTGGCCTTTGTCACAAATGCAGGTAATTCCCCGTTTTACGGCTTTATTTATGTTGGTAATTTGAAAATGTCTAATTGTTGCCATGTTTCCGCTACGCGAATGCAGAGGTCGTTGTACGTAATGTTTGTGTGAATACCCTCTATTTAGATTTGTTTTACGGCGGGTCGTATGGGTAATGAGGTCAGATTTAGTTGTCAAAAGGCGGTTTTACGACCTTTTTGTACTCTTATTGTATACTATTTATTTAGCGTCCTGTCCCGATTTTATATGTGTGGAATTTCGTATTTAAATTCCATCTTCCCCTTCTTTAGTGGGTGATAAAAGCTATCTCTATCCTTTACTAGCTTTTTTAGCTAGTTCTATCAATTTTAAGTTACATATGACTTATGTGGCGCATGCATGAGAAAAAAGACGTTTAGTTTTGTGTTCGAACGTAGTCATTATCAAAAGTAGATTATCACTTTTATACAGTCAAGTTCGCCGATATACACATATATGTAATCGCAAAATTGTTAGATCATTCAGTTTATAACCTGATGGATAGGTTAGGTAAGGTTGGTATACTCACTGAAGTTCACATTATTACGGTCACATAAAGTATAATCGCTTAGGTCCAAACGCGTACACATATCAATAAACTCTACTGTGTTTGGTCACTTCCATGTCTGACGATATTGTATGGCAGTTGCAACCGGAGGGATCGTCCTAATACAACGCGACCAGGTACGCGGTAACATTATTGAGATTCGCGTAACCGCCACCACGCGCCAGCACAAGGCCAGCACCCACGCGATGGTCGCATCGCTTACATGGTGATCATTGTACAATACTGATATTTTTTATTGGATTTGTACAAAAAAAGCTGATCCACATTTTCGTACAGCATGGCATCAATCGACCCGTAAGGAGGAATTAATGGCGGTCACGTAGTGGATGGTAGACGAGCTTTTGATTGTGGCGAGGGGCGATCTCTGATAACGATCTACTACTGGCTGCCTCGGGTGCTTTACGATAATCACTTAATTGAAATGACATTGTGGCGTCCATGTACGACAAGATTCTGTCATGCTAGAAGTATTCAAATCTTGTTTTATCTGTACACGTATCGTTATCACAGCTCGTAGAACTGATGGCCAATAGGCTAAAGTCGCTAGCACTAAATGCGTAGCGTGAGGCTCGGGTACGGTCTTGGGGGTAACCGAATAGAATCGAACGTCATGCCTCCGATCTGCGAAAAACGTTGTAAGTCAAAATGGCGGCCACCGTATCACATCACAGCATTTACTGGAAATCGCGAACATTTCACCATAGCATAATTACCATTACTATCAGGGTTTCGGGTCGGCTTGAATCTGAGTCTGGCTGGTGGTTATGTTTCTGACATTAATTTGACAAAGCTGGTCGAAACCGTAACTTCAAGGCCTTCTGCTTGAGTTTGTTGCGGCGCGTCTTCTCAAGCACCATTGCTGTCTGTGAAGCGCTGGTAATTTATTTTTCTGACGTGTAAAAGTGCCCCTATGTGGCGAATTTGCTGAATAAATGATTGAATTTGAATTTCAGTCAGACACCCGATTTCATTTTCTCATGCTTGTTCGTTCTGTAACAGTGAAGTAGAACTATTTTTTTTTTTCATTTTAGTGTACACATTATAAAATTCATACAGTAATAAAACTCCACAATATGGCAGTTACTTTGTTGTACACTTTATTGTTCTATTTTAGAAGTTTATAACAACGAGCGCTAACAGTGCTGAACAGTGTAGAAAGTTTGTCAGTTTGCGTAAAGGGAAGTATATAAAATTAGGTTTTGAAGCTTTTGTGATACTACTTATTGACTAGCATTAAATTCAAGTTTTAAGTCTAAAGAATTATTAATTAACGTATTAAAAACAAGACGCTACAAAGGTCCCGTATGCGCTGTCTCTGTATGGACATACACCTCCGTAATGAACCACATACTTCCGTGATTAGATGGACTGGACTTCACACCGACTTCGAGAAAGTGATTTGTTCTCGAGACCTTTGACGGAGTTATTTTTATCATTAAATCAAATTAAGGCTCGGGTTTCCACAAAACTACAGAACACGAGCTATCGAAACAGTCTTCACTTCACTACGGAGTCTGCGAGCCTCACTCAACCATATCGAAGCCAGCTAACATTGTTACTAAAATTAATTGTTCCACTTCCCCCTTATTTTCAGCAGTATTAATTCGCCTCGTCGAGCTGTTCAGCTGAAGTTCGCAATACAAAGAGAAATGCGGTCAGGGACGATCGAACAGTCCAATCCGCTGCATCCACTATTTAATAACTAAAAGCTTTTTGCCGCGTTAAACCGATTTGGACGGGTTTTCAAAGCGAAACTATTGACTGATCAAGAGCTAAATGATTTTATTTCACGTAGCATAAGAAGATTTCAAACGATTTAGCAACCTGATGGTAAATGGCCCTTATGTATGGCCCATGGCAAGGACATAAGAAGTCGGTAAGATTACGATGATGAAGGAAAAATTCACAACTGTTTAGGTCGTTGAACTAATATATCAAATGAGAGAGCCAAAGATATTTTTATACATTCAACGACAAATCTACAGCTCAAGATAACCCACTTGCAACACAATATGCAGTTGTAGAACCTCGTCACATTAAGCATTTTTTGGATTTTCCTAATAGCAGTTTATCTATCGTGTCTTATGCAAAGAGTCGGAGGTCAGCTCTGACTCAAATGAATGTAAAAAAGTAAATATGGATTGCATAGTACCTAAGCGTTAGAGTGACAGGGATCCAGAGCAATCAGTTACAAGTTTAGAAGTGCGTGATGCTTGATGGCGCCGCCGCCGATGTAGTTTACTTTAGGAGATACGCTGATTGGTGGATAAGATAAGAAACTGAAGTGCAAATAGTTTATTGCAATCTGTGATTGTTGCTATGCTTTTTCTTGATGATACACAGGCGATGTGAGTTATTGCCTAAAACATGTGCACATTTTTTCAAGGCTTTTGCTTGTCAAGCAAGCCCACACGCCACCTGGTGGTAAGTGATATCTGTGGCTCATGAAAGAAACATAAGATAGTGAATGTGTCGACTCTGGCTGGACCTGATGCGATAATGATAACGCCAGCTTGCCGCTAAATAGCAGTGTTCGCACTGTGGTGTTTCGGGTAAGGAGATAAGAGCGCCGGTGAAATTACTGATATAGAGGCATTCCATCTTAGGCCTCTAGGGTTCGCAACGCATTCGAATCTTATGATTTCTTACGTCCATGGGCCACAATGCTATAAAAAAACATTGTAAATAGTTCCTTTGGCACAGGGATGCATTTATCAAAAGAGCCTGTAAGATTATTGCGCGGTATTGGCAGCGAGCCAGTCAGTCGCTCGCGGGACGCGGCGGCGAACGGACGTCCACTGCATAATGCAAGAGCATCTGAATGGAAATTGGCGACGAGTTTTATGTCGGCGTCTGTATGCTAATGTTGCTTTTAAGGAATTGACCGGAGAGAGTACGTGTTTTATTGGCTTCAGCATTTCAGCGTAAGTGGTTTTTTTTACGGTAATTTGATTGAATTACCATTCTATTTTGTAACCTTATTTTCGTGTCAATTAATCTACGATTACATTCATCATCTTCATCTTACTACTTGTAGGGTCGACGTCAAAGAGATGTTTACACTTTTTCACCGTATTCCGTTCTATTAAGGTCCAAAAGGTCTCATGATGAGAGGAGGCCTGTGCCCAGCAGTGGGACGCAAATAGGCTGTAGTAGTAGTAGTAGTAGTAAGGTCCAAAAGTGTAAACATCTCTTTGACGTCGACTGTACAGTCAAATACAAAAACATGTGAACATTTTTCAATCTTACTCCTCTATAAGGGTCTTATATTATTTTTTGTGCTTCAAATAAATAACGTTAAAAAAGGTTAATAGAAGGACCAACTCACAACACGACGAACACAGCTCATTACAACATGTCTCATTTGCTGGATCAGCGTACAATCCCCGCGCCATGTCAGCGCGCTATCTCCCCTCGCCGCCATATTTCACGTGGGGGGGGGGGGGGGGATAATCCCGTGACGTGATTTAGGGGGTATCGATAAGGAATTAGGCTGATGGAAAACTAAACTGTTGCTTGATTTCAAACAGATCAGTTCGGTGAACTTTGGGATGACCATTGCCGTAGTAACATTAATTTTCGTGAAATGACCGAATAATGCTAGAGCAAATTAATTTTAACAATTAGCTACACACTATTACTACTACTACAGCTTATTGTATGATATAATTTTAGACACTGTGTACGACTTTAGGATACCTAGAGACGTATACAATCTCTAAACATTTGCGATTTTTATTATTATTTTTAGTATACATATTTAGATAAGTACTTTAATTAATATTTTCATTAATTTGTACCTAATATAAGACCATCTCTAAGTTTAAGTTAGGGACTATACATCCCTTAAATGTGATTTTAGTATGTACCTATATACTTATGTATTTTTATACATAATAACGTAAATTTAATGTAAATCTATATGTTTAAATTTTGAAAAAAGGCCTTCTGCTGAGTTTGTTGCGGCGCTTCTTCTCAAGCAATGGGTCTAGGAAGCGCTGGTAAATTCATTTCTGTTAAATTCATTTAAAAGTGACGTGTAAAAGTGCCCAGATGTGGCCTATTTGCTGAATAAATATTTTCATTTTCATTTTCATATTTGCGTCTCACTGCTGGGCACAGGCCTCCTCTCATCACAAGAGGGTTTGGGCTATAGTACCCACGCGGGCCCAGTACGGATTGCGGACTTCAGTCACACACATCAGTTTTCCTTCACCGAAAAGCTCAGTGGTAAATTCAAATCGAAATTGAATTTCGCACATAAGTACGTAAACTTATAGGTGCGTGTGAGCCGGAATCGAATCCCCGACCCTCTGCATGAGAGGCGGTAGGCCTGTATTACTGACAAAGAGGCACCTTAGTCCTCAGGTTTTCAACGTAATCGTAGTCTTTAAAAAACCGGCCAAGTGCGTGTCGGGCCACGCGCAAATTATAGGGTTCCGAAGTTGACGATGCCCACAGTACCTTTCTAAGACTTATTAGCATCTAGCTAGGCTGTGGTATGACGTGCCCGCCCGACGCCCCTGCCGCTCGAGAAAAATCATCATTATAAGTTGGTCGACTATTACTCGTAAGTTTGTACAGCCTACTTAGCTCTAATAGTTTTCCTTTCAACTACGTTATATATGCCACAACCGTGATTTTTTTCAGCCATCCAAATACCACCATTTAGCTGGCAGGGGGGGGGGGACACGTGACTCTAACAAAAAATAGCACTTTAAAGCTTAATATTTCACAAACGCATCACTTAATCAAAATATGGTTTTAACAAACCCACAATATTTTTTTAAGACCTATTCAACGATATGCCGCATTATGGGGTACGCAAGAAAAAAAAATTACATCCCCACTTTACGAGTAGAGGAGGTACCCTATAAAAAAATATATTTCAAAATTTTATTGTACTACTTTGTCAGCGTAACTAATATGCATATTCATGCCAAATTACAGCTCTCTAGACCTAAGCATCTCCGAGCAATAGTGCGGACAGACGGACGGACGGACGGACATGGCGAAACTATAAGGGTTCCTTGTGGACTTCGGAACCCTAAAAACGAGAACCGTTTGCAGACGAGGCGGTAGGACCACCACTAGCTAGGCTATCACGACCTGCCGAAGCCTACACAAATAGCAAACGGATTCAAATATTGTTCATGACGCTTCCAAAAAGCCAATGGAAATACAGCCCAGTGCGATCAAAGCTCGAAAGCTTGTCCTGCACGGATGCACAAAAGTGCAGCCTGTTCTGCGAGAGAATGGACCGGGATAACCCGCCTATCGGGAAAAACCGGCGTTTATTCCGACTTTGTAATGGTTCCAAGTTCAATTTGAAAGAGTGAATGCAGTTTTCTGTAATAAATTCATCTGCTAAGCGTATAAAAACACGTTGTTTGAGATGTAAGTTGCAACCAAAAGACGCAGTTTTATAGATGATTTAAGGATTAGAAAGGGACTCCTGCTGACTGTACAATCTGTGCCATCCACGGAATTGATGACGTAAAACTTGAACAATATCTCATAGGTTACCTTTTTGGCCTCCCAACCGAATCCGGCCGTATTCACATAATTGTAATTTATCATCGGCAAGTTATTCGTGAGCGACGCCCACGGCTGCCGACCACGTGTCGCACGCGGCGCATTCTCGCGCGACATTCATCACCTTCACGACAATGCACCGACGACAAGATTTATCGATGTACTTGACGATTTCGACTGTACACTAGACTGTTCGATTGTTGAGCGTTTGGTTCGAGAGATGGCTATGGAGCACTTTCGTGAGGAGGAATTATTTTTATATTTTTGGTACTGATAGATATCCGATATTGAAGAAGCCAAATATTCACTTTTATCATCATCATGACTTCAATAATAGCCACCAAACCTACTTCCTCCTGAAATTTCTCGGAACTTTCCCTATAGGCATTTGTGATTTGTTCGCTCAATATTTAAAGTGCGTCCGTTGCCTCTTAAAGTGTTAAATTCAGCGACATATCCCGCAGGTATCAGTAAACTTAGGGTTTCTAAGTGGGACACACTTCTAGTCTATTATACTGACGAGTGTAAACTACGAGTAGATCAGTGCGCCGGCGCAGATCAGGTGGGCAAACAGCATTGTCCGTCAGTCCATTGTAACTATCCTTGTTTTTAGTTCATTCCATAATATATCATCTATGAGGATGAGAGCACTTTGTGGCGATAAATAGGAAAAGATGATTTAGCCTGGGTAACATTAACGACTTAACGTCTAAAAAATATATCCGCCGAGATTTTGACTCTTTTTCACTATTGAGAAAATGACGTTTCTGTGTGAAATGACAGCTCGGACGTTAACTTTTCTTGATGCAACCCGGGCTGTTTTGATTGTTTGTTTCGTTTTTAAGGCTGGGCCTAGAAATCTATCCTAGTTTGAAAGACCGTTGTATAACCGATGCAGATCTTGGAACCGCTAACCGCTTGGAATGTCTTTTGTCCCACATTGGGCCGGAGTCTACTTGGTGACGAACTGAAGTTACCACTAACCTTTTCGGGGAAGGAAAACATGTGTGTGAAGACCTCAATTCACTCTGAAACCGAGTCCAAACCCTCTCGTGACGAGAAGAGTCCTGTGCCAAGGAATAGGTCGTATTCGGGTGTACCTTGATTTACATACAAGCATCTTCTTGTATGTAAATCAAGGTCATAGTGATTCTGGTAGTCTCAAAGGCACCATAGAGCCGCCGCCGGCCGTCGAACCAGCTCATTTGCATATCGGCAAATGCGGCTAATCATCCGAACATAAAGTACACTTTTAATCACTACGTTTGATAACGAATCGGACGTTTTAGAGCATTGAAGTCATTTTTATCCGCAGTTTTATAAAGGTTTCATTAAAAATATCGTTTTTGTGACGGTGATTACCAGAGCCGTGATTATATTAAACTCGTGCCCAGCCAGTGGGATGTAACTGTTGTGGTAGTGAGATAGCATTACCTTCAGCCAGGTCAATTTTCGCTCATTAGAAAGTTAATTAGATAAGCAGAGGAACCGTGTGCACCCGATATGCACTTGGCCGTGTTTTTTGTAAAGGGGTGATAAATTACGTGGCGCCTCCCTGCATGAGCAAACAGACAAACAGACGGTCAACTCGGTTATCTGTGTGCACAGGATGCGGCGGAGAGCAAATATCGTCTCGTGTAGTTTTTTGAAGATTTTACCAATTCCATTCTTTTTTTTCGTGCTTTCAATATCAATCATAACATTTATTTACTGACTATGAAATTAATGAGTGAGTAAAATACACTTTTTTCTAGTCGATACTAAGAATTAATCATATTTTAGCAATACCTGATTTTTTAATTAAACTTTCATTAATGTGACCTAAATATTAATGTACTACCATAACCTGAACTAATGGATTAAGCCAGCACCCCCCCTCGCTATAGGTGCTAATTAACGAGGTGACGGTGCGGGTTCGACGCCGGCGGTGACTCGGCAGTCGCTCATTATCACTTCATTCTGTTCAGCCTAATTAGTGCGTTCATACTTATAACGAGTGACGGACTCGAGCTCAAGTGAATTATTTAGCAAATCTGACTCTTTTTCACGTCAACTATCTATGATATTATGGCTTTTGAATCTGCCCGTCCAAGTCTTTCTGTCGGTGTGTTTGTTATCTCTTCACACCCTCTTCACGCTTAAACCGCTAGACGGATTTAGATGTGGTCTGTAGATAGGTACCTAGGTTAGATCCCGAGGAAGGCTACTTTTTTCCCGGAAAATGCATAGTTCCCACAGGAACGCCATAACCGGATTCCATACGGACTAAGACGTGGGCAGAAGCTAGTAAACTATAGGTATAACACTTGGGAATAAGTCAACCAGCTGTCAAGGCAGCAGCAGTAGCGCCCTTCAGTAAACAGGCTTCGGTTCAGCGGAGTCCATTAGGTAATTATGTGTACACTTTTGGCCCTTATTAACATGGAGTAAGGGGCAAAAGTGTGTGCAATCCTATATTGGCAAACTCTACTGTTCAAAGCAAACTCGCGCCTACGACATATTGACTTTAAAATTTAGCACCAATCTTCGCTGTTCCAACCCAAACTTGACTGTACCACATTAAAGATACGGTGTCAATTTTAAACTGCAACATTTTGGCAATTTGCTCAGTAAGTTTCAAGGGAATATAAACGCTGTGGTTAGGAGTGAAAGGTGGATTTTGTTTGTGATGTTTTGTGCCATTTTTGCGGTCTCGCTCGGCTGGGTAAAGCTTGTAAGTTTGTTTTGTGCCAATTTCTGTTTTCTTTGTTATACTTTGTTGTAAATGTGGAGTTTATTTTGAATGGAAAATGTGGATTTATTAAGGCCCACTTGCAGCAAGCGCGCCTAATGTAAATACACCGAAATAAGGCTGTATCCGGATTTAAATCGCGGCGACATATGATACTACTTTTTCATTGACAACTTATTACGTCAAATAAGGTCAGTCGAGGCAAGTGCACCACATCGGTGTAAATAAATACTATTTCCCACGTAAGTAGAGATCTTGTAGTATCTGGAGTCCCGCGCCTTCTCATTTCAAAACGCTTCTCTCAAATCTCAAAAAGATCTCTGTAACTATACTAATGTTATGAATGCGTACGAACCTAACTCTGTCTGTCTGTTATATATGCTTTCACGGCTAAACCGCTGAACTGATTAAAAAGGAAAGGAAATGGACAACTTTTTATCCCGGAAAAAACGCATAGTTCCCACGAGATCGCGATAACCAAACCTAGTAGAAGCTAGTTCAGAAATAAATCGTGAGCTCGTTTTGGTCAGCTCGACTGTCATCTGTCTGATTATCGAGAACTTGTTGTCAAGTTAGTCAGACTACCGTGCCGTAATGATTTCTAATTAGACAATCGCAGCCATCGGGTCAGCTAACGACCGCATTGTCGTCAACAATGTGACAATGCTGTGCTAACGAGCGTTTGAGCAATGACCGCCGAGGATAACCAGGTTAAATAGAAATTAGATTGTGAAGAAATTGTACTTACTAATATTGTTAATATACGATACCTTCCCCACAGGCCACAAGACACAAGGCTACTTTCCATTCCACCCTCAGACAATCACGATTTTTGACAAACTTTTTCTTTCAATAAACAATTTTAATTTTGTCTTCCGAAGAGCTTGAACCCATATTTGAGCGTGATATTATCATATTGAGGCTTGGATGCCTCTTTATCTAACTGGTTACCTGGGCGAAAAGAGCGGGTGAAAAAGAGTCAAAAGTTAGTGTTCCCAGGTCGACCTAGCTACTAATTGCAACTCAATCGGTCCAGTAGTTTTGCAGAAAAATGGCTGCGACGGGTTAGCCTCTAACTCGAGTTAAGTTGTAACAACTAACCCTGATATAAGAGCCTAACCCGAGGTTAGTGGCTTGGTGCAAGTGGGCGTAAAGGGTTCTGTTTTTTCCTTTCGAGGCGCGGTACCCTAAAAAGTCCCTGTCCGAGTGAAATAGAGCGTGCTACAACTAATTTCCTTTGCTGAGTTGATTATAAAATCATTAGGCGCGGCTTGACAGTCATGCTGCCCGGCTGTGACTTGACCGATGACGACGCACTAACGGTCACGTAAGGCTGTGGCCGCGTCATAATATTTACTAGTCTAGTAGGCTTCTTTTTGGAACAGGCGGCGCGACGAGCGGGGCGTTGGGCGGGCGGCGTGTCGACCGACGCAAATTAATATTATATACTTAGTGAATCCGAGTGGTGAGAGGCTGTTAGTCTGTAGTAGTAGTAGAACTCGCGTGAGACAGCGCTAGGTACTCCATATACATATACACACTATTATACATATATCGATACGTGTTGAATTTTGTGTTGGTTCCAATTCCAATCACGTCTCTCAAAACGAATTTTAAATCTAGCTACTTGCTTAATTTTCGGCAACGCCGCGACGCTTTCACGGTAGGGATATGGAAGCTCCCTTTCTCTATGCAAAGTTTTGAATAGAGCCCCTGTATAGTATATTCGATCCTTATATTTATGTATAGTACATTAAGTATATAAAAACAGGATCCTATATTCGGCACCTCCGTAGCTGTAGCCACAGAATATTTAATAGTACTACATACAGAATGGCTACGACTTAATAAAAACGGTAGTATTTTTTTTCAATTGAGATAAACAATAGCAATCGTCGTAGCACCCACGTAGCGGCGCTACGGCTCTACGGCGTAGCGGGAGCGTTGACCTTTCAGATACGTATGATTGTAGAATAACATTGAGACTATTTTATTATAACTATACAACTCGTATTCAGCTTACTGATAATGAATTAAAAAAAAACCTTAATGTGTAAACTTTCTGTAGTTTCAAGGAAACGAAAAATTATATAAACCTGTTTGAGAGCTTCGCGAGGAATTTCATACTAAGCTTAGCTCCGCCCGATTCCGCCTTAGTTGAAAGGCAGCCTAAGCTTACTATGGAATTCCCCCCGGTCATTATAATTTTACTTTAATCTTGTCTGTATATCTTTAAAACACGAGCGACATTAATGTCGTAAACATTTCTATTTCGATAGAAACTCCAAACGACTGATGCTTTGGTGAAATACGACGTGTGTCACCGCCTACTAAAAATAAGAGAAACGTTTGCTAACACACCAAAAAAAACAGACAATATTCAGCTACAAAAAAACATGAATTGGTTAAATATTTATTATAAATAGAACATTCTGCCAACGGAGATGGGTTCTAGACCCGACGATACCATTTGTTTTTATAGATCTTTTACTATCTAAAGTCCCGCGCCTTCACATTTCAAAACGCTTCAATGTATTTAAAAAGCACCACCAACACTCTCAACACATGTGTATACGTGCTGAGACAGCCATCAACTATGCGTTGAGAGTGTTGGTGGTGCTTTTTAAATAACAATAAAAAAATTGAAGCGTTTTGAAATGTGAAGGCGCGGGACTTTAGATAGTAGAAGATCTCTACGTGAAGTTGTTCCATCTGTCCTCGAAATTACCTGCAACAAAGAACATCATTTGTCAGCATAGAATACAACAAAAGATATCGTTGCACTTTTTTATAATAAACGTGAAAGTTCGCAAAAATATTTGTTACCAATTACCCAAATCTGAGAAAGTTTGAGAATTCGTTAAAATTGTCAATATCGATATATAACACCATTTTCTTTAAAATCCGCTTCTATGTAGGGTAATAGTCAGTATCGGGATCATCACGGCATAGCAAACTCATAAAAGAACTATACTTTTTGTTAGATAATTATTAAATTGGGGCCGGAAAGTTCTCGAGTGGCGCCCGCGAACCGGGAGACGAGCTGTCGGTAGGCCTCCAACAAGATGGAGCGACGACCTCGTGAAGGTAGCGGGAAACCGGTGGAAGCAAGTAGCACAGGACCGGTCTGAGTGACGAGCCTTGGGGGAGGCCTATGTCCAGCAGTGTACGTTTTTTGGCTGAAATGATGATGAATTATTAAATAAAATGCACGATATTTCTTTATCACATGCATATTTCAAGTGATAAGTAAAAATTAGTAAACAATGGTATCCAGGTAACCGAGCTTGTCTATGACACTTTTAATATAACTTTTACTCCGATGAATGATCCTTCGAACCAGATGGTCCTTCAAACAATATAGTCCTTCGAGCCTGATAGCGACTCGCCGGTAAGAATCGTTCCAGAATACGGGATTCACAGCTGGCCCGTCGCCAACGGATAAGGTTGGGCAGTAATTACTGGCCTGCGTTATGCTGAGCGCTTGTATTGTGAGAGCCAAAAATAGTACTAATTAGATTAAGTCTAGATTGTAAGATTTGAGCTAATTTACAGCTAACATCGGGAAGTAATTCATTTACTATGTTGTGTTGTAAGACTAAGGACTTGTTATTGTGTTTTTCGAATTATTAAGGCCGTTCCCTGACCCAGCATCGTCAAATTGCTCTTGTAAGATCATACTTTTCTAAGAAACGTTAAAAGGTAAAAATATGAAAAAATATATGTTATATTTAATTATATCATCCTTACATTGACAGCTTTCGTTACACGTTCAGAAAACTTCGCTCGATACAATTTAATTCCAAAGTAACCTCTAACTCGGACCTTTAATCCAACTTTACTCCAGTTTATTAAACAGTGAACTAAATATAACAGAAAAAATATCCTTATTATATCCATACATTGACAGCTTTGTAATTATGGCCATGTTTTTAGACGGTATTTTTATAGAAATTAAAACGCGTTACATTCTAACTAAATCAGGCGTCCTGTGCGTAGCGCTTTCTCTTTCACTCGTTGCACGAGTGACAGTGACGGCTGAACTGGGTATAGGAACGGGCTTAAGCTGCTCTGTTTGCAAGACTAGTAAAACGATTTTCTGATATTTCCGAAATTAACTGACGAGCACCAATTTATTATTTCTTATCTCCTTATCCACTGTTTTATGTTCCTTTTTTTCGCCTTTCCAAGCATATATATCCTCTTTCACCCAATCCCCAATCCATTCCTTTTTTTTCGGTCTACTCTAATGTCCATCCATCCACATTTATTCTTAGTGTTTTCGTTATCTGCCTTTCATCCCGCTTCATAATATTGCCATACCACCACAACTGCTTTTCCCACTACTGGACGCAGGCCTTCTCTCATTACGAGAGTGGTTGGGTTATAGTCCCCACGCGGGCCCAGTGTGGATTAGGGTCCATATCACACCACGCCCACGCTCAATTTCTGTGAACGAATCTTTGTCATCTGCTACTACACAGAACGTTCAACATTATTTCTCGGCGACAATCTTAATAGAAATACCCTGACGTCGAAGGAGAGCATTCCACGCTCCAATATGCAGGGTATTCCCGTATAACGTAATAACAGTTATTGCACGTGTAGCACATTGCACAGTTCTCAGCTATCGTAAGCCAGGAGACGTGGGGTTCTTTCTCACACAATTTTACCAAGACATTTTTTTTATGAATCTCGCACATAAGTAAACTTAAAACTTTTTGAAGTCATCACTGAGCTTTTCGGTGAAAGAAAACATCGTGAGGAAGCCTGCACACATCTGCGAAGTAATTCAAATAATATGTGTGTGAAGTCCCCAATCAGCACTGGGCCCGCGTGGGGATTATAGCCCAAACCCTCTCGTGATGAGAGGAGGCCTGTGCCCAGCAGTGGGACGCAAATAGGCTGTGTAGTAGTAATTTTTATGAATACTGGTCCTCCATGGATAAACGACCGCTGTCCGTCCGTCCGTCTGTCTGTGTGTCTGTCCGTCTATCACCGGCTGTATCTCATGAACCGTGATATGCGGCTGAAATGAGTATAGCTGATGTTAAAACGAAAATCGTGTGATAAGAGAACACTGTGGTGTCAAACCGTGCAAACTGTTTTGAGGGGCACTGTTCTAGTTTAAGATTTTTGTATTCTTAAATAAATAAATAAACAAGATTTAGTGTCAAAACCGGCCAAGTGCGAGTCGGACTCGCGCACCGAGGGTTCCGTACAAACCTGTAAGGTTTACAAAGTTCGTTCTTTACGACAATCGAGTCATAACTATGGTATTTTTATTGCAAAATGAAATTCATAACATTACAATGGGGAAAGATGGAGTAGCATAAATTAAAGACAAAGATCTTAAAAAATATATATTTTGTAATGTAACTAAAAATTTAAGGTTTTCGGAATTTTTCCTTTATGTGTGCTATAAAACGTTGCTTCATGCCAAATTTCAAGATTCTAGGTCGACTGGAAGTACCCTTTAGGTTTTGATTCCCTTGCGAGTACTTGCGAGTTTCAAAATATGCAGCTTAAATTGCTGTTTCTTTTGATTGCGTTGACATAGAAGTTTGATTTTGTTACAGCTTAAAGGTATTATAGACCTGAGTATTTGGTATGAATTTCAATTTAATACCTCTACGCGTTTATGAGGAAATGGGTAGTAAGGTTAAAATTATTAAAAAAAAAAAATTATGTGATGTAACTAAAAATTTATGGTTTTCGTAATTTTTCCTTTATCTATGCTATAAGACGTTGCTTCGTACCAAATTTCAAGATTCTGAGTTCACGGGAAGCACCCTGTAGGTTTTGATTCCCTTGCAAGTGTCGAAAATTTGCGGCATAAACGGCTGTATCTTTTGATTGCGTTGGCTTAGAAGTTTGATTTTTTCACAGCTTCAAGGGACAGTAGACCTGAGTAATTGATATAAATTTCAGCTTCATACCTCCACGCGTTCCTGAGAAAAAGGGTCTTGACAGACGGACGGACGGACGGACAGACGGACAACAAAGTGATCCTATAAGGGTTCCGTTTTTCCTTTTGAGGTACGGAACCCTAAAAATTGAAAAATAAGGTATGTTAAACGGTCAGGACAATCTGATTAAGGTGCTGACAAGACCTAAATTGACTTTAAATAAACAGTATTTAAACGAGAATAAAAAAAAAAAAAAAACATTATTCAAACCGGTTCGATGAAAAAAAATCGTGAAGTTACGTCTTCTAATACTATTTAAACGGTTCTATAAGTTAATTTGCTAACGCAGATTTATATAATTAAATACACCATCGTCATACTCATACCAAAAAAACTGAGACAGTTGCCTGCCTCGATTGCTCAAGGTCATATTAGTTCTTGTCAGCTTCTTAAAGGCCAGGTCAAAAGTACTGTAAACAGACGAGCATAATTACTTTCGCGGAACGCACTGAAAGTTGCAGAAGGGAGAGAGGTAAGTCAGAGTAGTATCAAATGAAACGATAAGCAAGGGGTGGAAATTCGTCCACGGTGACAAAGTCGCGGGAAAAGCTAGTTCTTTAGAAAACTACACATTCTTAGATTCATTCTTGCTCCTAGTGTCTATGTTATCGCGCGAGCTGAAGCATATTAAATGACATATATCCGCCATGTCGCGTGTCTCGAACGAAAAGCTGCAACATTGATATTTTTCGAGACACGGTCTTTTGCAACATAATAACTTTGTCATGGAATTTCCAGCGATATTGGAAAGCGAATTTGAGGTTATTTGTGTGAATTTTACGTTCCGCTTGTCTGACCGAAGTGGTAGTTGTTTTTTTTTTATTCAAGTCAGTATTGAATTAAAGTTTACTATTGAAAACATTCAAAAGCACACATGAATACCAAATTCCTTCAAAATCGTCAGATATTTATTTATTACATCACATGTTTTCTAACAATCTGCTGAGCACTATCAGACTTAAAACCGCCATAAAACCTAAAATATTTACAAATTGCTCCCAAACCATCTCATATCACAGCAAACCTTGCTTTACTGCCGCTGCATAAAGCTCAAATTCCCGTAATAACAACTCAACCAATTACTTCTCGTTATTAATTTGTTAGGTCGTTAAAAAACGTCTTTAAACACCGAGGGGTGATAATATCAGGCAATTTTCAACCCTATTCTAGTACCATTGGAGTTGTATTTGTGCTTCGAGTGTAGTTAAGGGGGTGTAAAATTGTTTACGCTATTAAGAGCTCGAGAGACACTCGAGACTTCAAAGAGAGAATGTATGTTTAAATTATTTTTCCTACTATATTCTCTACAGCTTTACCTGAGAGTGGTCAGAAATTTGGAGTAGGAATAGGGACCCCTATTTAGAAAAAAGTGAAAGGAGAAAAACAGATCATTTACATGGTCCACCGCTGGGCACAGGCAGGCCTCCTCTAATCGCACTCCCTTTGAACTAGTTTTAGTCCCCACGCGAGCCCAGTCTGTGTTTGGGTACTTCATACACAGCTTTGAATTGTTTTGCAGAGCTCGCAGGTTTCCTTATAATTAAATATTGCCTTTACGTGAAACTTTAATAGTGAATTTAAGATTACTACGCAAAAGCTATAGTCCCTACTATAGCTTTTGCCCGCGACTTCGCGGTAAACCAATAAGTTTAGTTCACTCGACCGCTACTTCTCAGATTCCACCGAAACGGGTGGAGCGTGGAGGAAGCGGTCTCGACATCTATACGCTGGGAACAGCTTCGTTGGGTACAACTAAGTAAATTAAGTACTTGGCTTTTACTGTCAGCTGCGCTCAAATGAAGATTTTTTTTATTCCTCAGGGACCGGATGCGATTCCTCATAGATAGACCAAGCATAGCCATTTCCATCATTGTTAGTTGGTGGACCAGACGAGCAGTGAATGTCCACGTTTCGGCTCCGGATATCTTTATCGGTAGGACGCCCTGATTGAAGACATAAGTTTTGAATCTTTGCTGTATTGGCCGGCGCTGAGAAGGCGTGACGATTCTTACTAAAAAGGCTTTATGAGATCACTCGCGTGACTGAATAGATCTCCTTCTCTGAGAACCCTTCTGAATGCCTTGTTTCTGGTATTCAATAAAGGTTTTTATTTTAACGTGCTTATTTTAGAAACAGATCTCGCACCCCGCATTAAACCCAACTACATATTTTCTTTATTCATCCACGACGAGGTAAATAAACAAAATCAACGTAAGTACATCCGATATTGTTTCCACCAACAAAAGGCAGAGCAAAACGGCGGTATCCGGTGGAGCTTGCATTATAATTATCTTGCTCGGGCGCATTATATTTAACTATTTGTTTCACTTGATGACGCACCTGTTTTAACTTGTAGGGCTAGTTCTAGAGATTGTAAATAAATAAATAAAACACAGTTTTTACAGTGATAACTAGTCCGCTACGTACCCAGCTATCGCCATATTCCATATTATATATTTAAGTTCAATACTGTTCCATGTTGTTTTAATTTTTACCCATGTAATTCATCCATTCAAATGCATGGTTTGGGTTGGTTAAACCGTACCTACACTTTTGAGTTGAAGGGTGTTACAATCTGTTTCCAAACAATATTTATCACAATGCGTCAAGCAGTTCTCTAGTAATAAGCGGGCATCAAATACAGAACCGTTTTCAAGTGTTTCTTGTTCTTAAATTTCAAATTACTTTCAGATGTTCATCATCCTCTTGCTCTTCTTTATGTGCAATCCCTCCTATCAGCCGTCATATCCGTATTACTATCCCAGTATGTCGCCGTAAGCCCAACTCTCGCGCACGCCATGTTTAGACGCGCTCGATTAAGGTGAATCGTCACGGCTGAACCCCATACAAAAAACTGCTCACGTAATCTTCGACTACGACTGCTTTTAGTTTCTTTTATCGTTCTAATAAAATATTACATTATTTCCCGAGCGCGCATAGATCAAAAACACCGCAAAAAATCAAAGAATAAAATAATTATAAGCATTTCAAAACCAATAAAATTTCGGTCGAACCAAGCTTGTGTGAGAGAACGTTTACACTGTAAGCATCAGGCCAATATGGCGTCGTGGTCTATGAACAGCTGATCTGCTAGTGCTAGTGTCCGTCCGATTCCTATTAATTTCCAGAATGCTCACAAGATGGCGTTAACCCGCCGTTACATAGTTGATCGCGTAAATCGCTTTTTATGAGTTGGAAAATCATTGAACGAAATAGGTAAGTAAGTACCTATACAAGTATTTTGTTGTTTATAATGATCAGATATAAAAAATGTAATGAGCGGTGACATGTCAGAAGACTGCTAGAAGAAATAAATCATACCTATCTCTTATAAGTATTTTATTCATTTATGTAAGAAATAAAAATAGCTACTTATAATAAGAAGTAGGTAGAGATCTTCTACTATCTAAAGTCCCACGCCTTCACATCTCAAAACGCTTCAATTTTTTTATTATTATTTAAAAAGCACCACCAACACTCTCAACGCATAGTTGATGGCTGTCTCAGCACATGTGTTGAGAGTGTTGGTGGTATATTGAAGCGTTTTGAAACGTGATGGCGCGGGACTTTAGATAGTGAAGATCTCTACCTGGCCTGGGCGATCGAGCTCTGCTTAGGACATTTTATCTCTTATATAGTACCTATAGATAGTACCTATATATAAAATTCTCGTGCACAGTGTTTGTAACCAAACTCCTCCGAAAGGGCTCGACCGATTCTTATGAAATTTGGTGTGTATGTTCAGTAGGGCTGAGAATAGGACGTAAGCTATTTTTCATACCCACCCAAAAAGAAAACTATGGCGGTACGAAGTCCGCTGGGTCAGCTAGTTAGTCTATAAAAATTGATTTTTGCTGTAGGTAAAAAACAAAAAACAAAAATAAATTGACCAGATAGTAGACCACTCGAGCGTAGAAAACCCGCACTGTCTACACGCTCGCTGTAACAGTTATGGTGACGAGTACATATAATCTACTACTACAGTCTATTTGCGTCCCACTGCTGGGCACAGGCCTCCCCTCATTATGAGAGGGTTTGGGCTATAATAGTCCCCACGCGGGCCCAGTGCGGATTGGGGACTTCACACACATCTTTGCATTACTTCGCAGATGCGTGCAGGTTTCCTCATGATGTTTTCCGTCGCCGAAAAGCTCATAGTAAATTCAAATTGAATTTCGCACGTAAGTAAACTTAGAGGTGCGAGCCGGAATCGAACCCCCGACCCTCGGCATGAGAGGCGGTGGCTCGAACCACTAGGCCACACCACGGCTTTTAGAACATATAAGCTGTGAAATTACCATGAAATTACCGATCATATGCGTATGCGTAATAATAATAGTAGGTATCCAGATTATACAAATTGTGATTTGAAAAGTGGCATTTTACAAAATTAAATTGTTTTGTGTCCTGAATAATGTTTAGAATCTACGGTACGTAGCTAGTATCTAAACTTTAGATACTAGCTACAATGTCAGTTATACATATAAATCGTAGGTACGAGTAGGTACAAGCGAAATAAACTAATGATTTATTATTATTTACCTACTACATTTAGATTTACACATTGATGTTTCGACCGGCGTGCAAAACGGAACTCAATTAGGAATTAAAAAAAAAAACAAAAAGAGACATTGACATTTTGTTGTGGTTATAATCATATGTACCTACGTAATGTAATGTAATGTCCCGCATTTGCCCGCAAATGCTACGTGCTATTTTCATCAATGCCTCAGTTGTATATTCTTTGGTGTTCTTTGGCCTGAATCCGCGCGCCTTCTAAGTTGTGTTTTGCTATACCGTGATGATGGTGATGGTATTGATGGTGGTGGTGATGATGATGATGGAGATAGTGATGTGATGATGATGGAGATGGTGATGTGATGATGATGGAGATAGTGATGTGATGATGATGGAGATGGTGATGTGATGATGATGGTGACGACGACGAGTAGTATTTCCTCACAGTTTGAGAAAAGCATTGTACCTATAGACCTCGGCCGCAACAGCATTGCCTGACTCGTACCTACTAAGAAGGCGTCCGGCAATGCGCTCCTTAGCGGCGTCTGCAATAATGTACTATTTGTACTTTTTACCGGGAAACGTCTACAGGAACAGCTAAAAAAAAGAAATATAACTTTGTATGGGAATCACCTTCGGGTGATACGAAGTTCATTATTTATAAATGTTTATAATATAGTATGGATGGATATCACAGTCTCTTTTGGCTGTAATAAAATTGTGACAAAAAGACGCTCGGTCGCCTGTGACTTGCTTTCGCAGTAGCTGTACCTGCGCTGTACCTACTGCCGCCGCCGTCGAGACGTCCGATAGCCCGCGTCGCGTACAGCCGTCGAGTTGGCCGAACGGTAAGTATAGGAGCGGGTGATCGACATTCGTATTCTCGTTGTTGGAGATTGGTAGTAGGTACAAACAATGATACAAGTGGAATATGAATTCGGAATATTTTAGAGGTGTTTGTTATTTTCCTGGATAGGTATCCCTAATTAGTACATACCTATTTTACTAGAATTGAGAGAATGAATATTTTTTATGTAGGTGGTAGGTAAACGGAACTCTATACTTTGCGCGTACCTATAGGGTATTACTATTAGTCCGTTTTCTATTGGGAATGCTTGTATGGAGAGGTCGAAATTTTGAGTACAGCAATGCCATTTGGTAGGAATGTTATACACATTGACCTTAGTCCAAAACGCCCGGTAGCCACTTTGAACTCCTCGACTGGTGGGGGGGGAGGGGGGGTTAAAGTACAGAGCTCCCGGCGTTCGGAAAAAAAATCCTGTCGGATTCGTTTGGACTTTTGAGTCAAGTTTGGTGTCGTTTTCAGGTAACTAGATGATGCCCAATTCATTCCTCATACCAGTTTTTAGGGTTCCCTAGCAAAATATGACGCAATACTTAAAATAATAAACTTTTATTAGTAGCGAAATGCAAACAAACCCTCATATTTTCATATTTTTGCATGAAATTTGGTTTATAAAAAAATACTGTCTGAAAGCCCATTTAATGCAGAATCTAAAAACATAAACAGTAAGTATATACTTTACAATTTTCAATGAAAAATAAAATATTGAATGTACTGCGACGGTCGTCAGCGCAGCGTAGTGGGCGGTAACAAGACCCGAAAAACTGTCAATGTCAACGCAAAAAGCTTTTATAATATCAATAAATTAAAGTGCTTACAATAATATCACACTTGTTATAAATATTCTCTTAATTATTATGAATTAAAACAAATGTGTTTTTTTAAAAAAACACACGAACTTTCGCCTTTATTACTTTAGTGTCATTTTTAATCATCTTCAATTTATAAACGAATTCAGATAATGTTGCCTGACTTCGTAGTCAGGCAACATTATTAAAAGTAAAGAAAAATAATAATAGAACGTTTTGTGAATTAGTTTTACTTACAACCACCTCCACAATTACATAACTCAGTACATTTGAGCTGGCGTTTGAAACATGGAACATCAAGATTTCACGCACCGACATCTTTTTAATTCTAGGCATTCTTGAGCAGCCGGAGGGCTTTGGGTCCACAGTGGCACCCAAGTTTCTTCTTCTTTCTGCCAAACCCATTCATATCGGCAAGAAATATTTTGCATCGCGTCTTCTTTAGGCACTTTTTTTGTAATATAAAATCCATATCCATATTAATTTGGCATGGAGATAGTTCGGGTCCCCAAAGGACATAGGCTACTTTTCATCCCGGAAAAACGCGTAGTTCCCGCGGGAAAGCGATAACCAAATTCGCGAAGTCGCGGGCAGAAGCTATTTTGTTATTATAAATCTGGTCAAGAAATTGATAATTTAATAAAGGCGAAAGTTCGTGTGTTTTTTTTTTACTTCTTCACGCTCAAGAGGCTGGACCAATTTTGATAAAATTCGGTATGGAGGCAGCTGAAACCCTTGAGTAATACATAGGCTACTTCTTAACAGCGGGTAATACCGCAGGGCGCCGCTAGTATAATATTAAAAAGAAGAAAATCAGGTAAAGAGAGAAAAACACATTTGTTTTAATTCATAATAATTAAGAGAATATTAATTACAAGTGTGATATTATTGTAAGCACTTTAATTTATTGATATTATGAAAGCTTTTTGCGTTGACTTTGTCAGTTTTTCGGGTCTTGTTACCGTCCACTACGCTGCGCTGATGACCGTCGCAGTACATTCAATGTTTTATTTTACATTGAAAATTGTAAAATTTATACTTACTGTTTATGTTCTTAGATTCTGCATTAAATGGGCTTTCAGACAGTATTTTTTTATAAGCCAAATTTAATACAAAAATATGAAAATATGAGGGTTTGTTTGCATTTCACTACTACTAAAAGTTTATTATTTTATATATTGCGTCATATTTTGCTACGGAAGCCTAAAAAACTGGTATAAGGAATGAATTGGGCATCATCTAGTTACCTGAAAACGACACCAAACTTGACTCAAAAGTCCAAACTAATCCGCCAGGATTTTTTTTCCGAGCGCCGGGAGCTCTGTACTTTAACCCCCCCTCCTCCCCTCCAGTCGCGGAGTTCAAAGTGGCTACCGGGTGTTTTGGACTTAAGTCAACTTGTACACCATTCCTACCAAATGGCATTGCTGTACTCAAAATTTCGACCTGTTTCCCAATAGAAAACGGACTATATTGATAAATCAATCAAACAATATGAATTTCAACAACGATGATACACCTGATTCAGGTACTTACTTGCATCGCGATTCTTATAAGAAATTACGACTCTCCCCGACTAGGTGAGCATTTTCACTCAAAAGTGTACCACGATGAAAATTCAGGTTTTATTTTTAAAGTATTAGGTCCTTACATATGAAATTGGCGTTTGGCGAACTGGCAACTTTGATTCAAAATATGTGGCGTTCGGCTAGGAATTCCAAATTCAAATTTATTTCAAATTTAAGACCATGTATTTCTGTGTTCGAATTACGAAATTTATTTGTTATCGCGTCATTTGTTTTTCTTTCACATCGTTCTGTTCACAATATGGAGAACTTAAAATATCGCTATATTTACGAATATGAGTTTCACCTCGGCACTAGTGCTGCAGAAACGGCTCGTAGGATTAACAATGCGTATGGGGAAGCTACTGCAAAAGAAAATACGGTACGTTATTGGTTCCAACGTTTCCGTTCTGGAAATTTTGACCTACAGAACAAGCCTCGTGGACGGCCGGAGACACAAGTTGATAACGAAGAATTAAAAGCAATTGTGGAAGCAGATCCATCGCAAACCACGTCAGAGTTAGCGGCAGGCTTCGGTGTGAGTGATAAAACCATTTTGATTCACTTGAAACAAATTGGAAAAGTGAAAAAACTTGAAAAATGGGTACCGCATGAATTGAGCGACGCAAACAAAGAAACACGCGTCGAGTGTTGCGTTTCACTTCTCAACCGGCACAATAATGAAGGCATTTTGAATCGTATCGTTACTTGTGATGAAAAATGGATCTTGTACGACAACCGGAAACGTTCTTCACAATGGTTGAACCCAGGTGAACCAGCCAAATTCTGCCCGAAACGAAAGTTGACTCAGAAAAAGGTACTGGTAAGTGTCTGGTGGACTAGTGCCGGTGTCATCCATTACAGTTTCTTAAGATCTGGGCAAACAATCACGGCTGATGTGTATTGTCAACAATTGCAAACGATGATGGAAAAGCTAGCCATTAAACAACCCAGACTGGTCAATCGATCTAGCCCACTGCTGCTTCAGGACAACGCTCGACCACATACTCATACCACAAACTTCATGCAAGGAAAAAAATTCAATTCTCACGAGGCTGTCCAAACGGCCTTCAAAGATTTTATTGATTCTCGCTCACACACTTTTTTTAGTAAAGGAATCAATGAACTACCTTCGAGATGGCAAAAGTGCATAGATAGCCATGGTACATACTTTGACTAAATAAAAAAATAGTTTCATAAAAAAAAATCGTTTTCATTTCTGCCATATGAAACGCCAATTTCATATGTAAGGACCTAATATTTAATTTCTTAATTTTTTTAGCCAGAATAAAGAGTATACCTTAAAATTTATGAAATTTAACACGGTCCCCCTGAAATATCCTTAGTTTTTAAATAAACAAGGAACTTAGCTGACATGGTAGTCAATTCCTGTCAGTTTTGTTACTATATGGGCATTTTCACTCAAACTTGTACCCCCTGGTTTTGACAGTGTCCCACTACTTCAATATTTTATTACTGCCAAATATATTTGTTTGTGAATATTCGAATGGCATCTATATAAACTATATTCCTTAAATTATAGATTTCATCCCTAAATTCAAGTGAATTATGCTAAATGTAATTATTATGATTTTTTAAAGCCGCTCGGGTAGCACTTTTTGACGTGTCCCACCCCAATGTCGACTTTTTTAAAGTTGAATAATTAAAAAAGTATTGGGAAACATGAAGTCAATTGATGGCGTCCATAATCTACATTAGTTTGCTCGTCACAGGAATGAATATCGTAATAAAATTAATAATATTTCATATTAAAAACTAAATTTATATAGTGGTACCGAAAACTGTTGCCACCTGACATGTCAGGTTTGTGACCGCCAAAACGGGGCCAGAAAACCCACCAATTCATTTTTTTATCATATAAATAGCAACATTGAATGCCACTTGACTAGTTAGCCACAGGTTTAAAAATCCCGCGTGCGCAGGAGTGACGTGAAGCGAGGTGAAATTCGGTATGGAGGCAACTGAAGCCCTGGATTAATACATAGGCTACTTCTTAATAGCGGGTAATACCGCAGGGCGCCGCTAGTATAATATTAAAAAGAAGAAAATCAGGTAAAGAGAGAAAAATACATTTGTTTTAATTAATAATAATTAAGAGAATATCTATTACATGTATGATATTATTGTAAGCACTTTAATTTCTTGATATTATGAAAGCTTTTTGCGTTGAAATTGACAGTTTTTCAGGTCTTGTTACCCTCCCCTACGCTGCGCTGACGACCGTCGCAGTACATTCAATATTTTATTTTACATTGAAAATTATAAAAGATATACTTACTGTTAATGTTTTTAGATTCTGCATTAAATGGGCTTTCAGACTGTATTTTTTACAAATCAAATTTCATACAAAAATATGAAAATATGAGGGTTTGTTTGCATTTCGCTACTACTAAAAGTTTATTATTTTAAGTATTGCGTCATATTTTGCTACGGAACCCTAAAAAATTGGTATGAGGAATGAATCGGGCATCATCTAGTTATCTGAAAACGACACCAAACTTGACTAAACAACCCAAACTAATCCGCCAGGATTTTTTTTCTGAGCGCCGGGAGCTCTGTACTTTAACCCCCCCTCCCCCCACCAGCCGCGGAGTTCAAAGTGGCTACCGGGCGTTTTGGACTTAGGTCAACGTGTATAACATTCCTACCAAATGGCATTGCTGTACTCAAAATTTCGACCTGTTTCCCAATAGAAAACGGACTATTACGCGGTTGCATAGACATATATAATACTTCGTAAGTATAAAAATCATTGCGCGGTTGCCATTCCGATTCGCGGAATAGACGCGCGTCTCAATAGCCCTGTCCCCCTCGCTCCTACCGGCCGACCCTATGCCCCCGCGCCGCGCGCGCCAGCCACTCCAGCCGCCAGTCAGTCGCCAACTTTGAGCCATCACAACGCACACGCTACATTTTTGAGAAGAATTCACGATCACTTGTGATTAGGGCTTCGCCGCACACCGTGTTCTCATTTTACACCAAGACTCCACCGTGCGTGACAACTTTGTTGTTGTATTCCAGCGAGTGTTCGCGCTAATAGAATCGCTTCAACGGTCGCAGACTGAAGCACTGAAAGAAATATTTCGACGCCGGTAACATGCATGGCCGAGGGCCAGGGCACTCTTTCCGGCTGCAAAGCCACAGGAGTCGGTAGAAACCTTATTAGTGCTTACGGAGGTCGCCGCCCGTCACATCGTATAGGTATATTATATTTTCGACGCCGCAAGACAGTCAAAACACTGACATGTTTATAGTGAGACTCCCGGAGAATGATATCTCAGAAAGAGCGCAATTGGACATGACTTACGCCCTCCTTTCTAATCTAATAAGATAAGGAAAAGAGTACGGAGGGAAGACTTTGAGAAGGAGAGGAAACCGAGCCTTTGAAGGGCGCTTGAGCGCGCCGTGCGGTAGCAAGGCGCCCTGCGCGCCCGCGGCGGCTGCGGCGCCGCAGTCTTCGCCCGCGCCGACTGCCCAGACGCCCGCGTCAACCCAGGCGAGACCAATTCCCATAATTACTTTGCGAACGCACAACGTGTTATCAGTGAAAAAATAAAAGTGATCAAAGCTTTTATAGTAGAGATCTTCTAGTATCTAAAGTCCCGCGCCTTCACATTTCAAAACGCTGCAATTTATTTAAAAAGCACCACCAACACTCTCAACACATGTGTGCGTGCTGAGACAGCCATCAACTGTGCGTTGAGAGTGTTGGTGGTACTTTTTAAATAATAATGAAAAAATGCAGTTTTGAAATGTGAAGGCGCGGGACTTTAGATAGTAGAACATCTCTATCTAGTCTCGGTTGTGTTTCGGTAGTGAAGTGCGTCCGTTCGACTCGGTAGTAGCCATGTCCCTGCCCTTCATGCCAAATACCTTCTGATATTATAAATGCGAAAGTAACTCCGTCTGTCTGTTACCACTTCATGTTTCAGCCGCTGAACCGATATTGATGAAATTTGGTTTGGAAATGGTTGAGCCCCGGGGAAGATTATAGGTCACTTTTAATCCCGGAAATCCTCTCTTAGTGCTGCCCTACGTTCCCTAAGGAACTTGCACTCCAAATTTCAGCTCTCTACAACCAGTAGTTTCGGCTCTGCGTTGATCAATCAGTCAGTCAGTCAGTCAGTTTCTTGTTTTATATATATATAGATAACCGCTATTTTTTTAATCATTAGGATTGAATGCGGCAATACAACCCGCTGTCATATCATCTCAGACAGATACTCTAAAAAAACTGAATAGCCAGATTTATTATTATTATCCGTAGAGTGTGATCGAGTAAACTTTTGTCTCTATTTCAGATCAAACATCTTCTGGAATGCCTTGGATCTGTCTTCCTAGGAGGGACAAAGTAAGCTTTCTCGAAGAGAAAGATTACATTTACCTGCGGCCTGTGAGCAACAACGAAGAGACATTGTGAAACCAATCACTGCTAATCAGAACCAACCTTATCATGTGTAAAATTGTGATATATTTTGTTATACCTATTTTAATAAACTTGTCAGAAATGTGTAGCAATTTTATTTTCGTGTGGCTGTGTGGCAATATACTTACTGAGATAAGATAAAAAGATGAAGATAAAATGAATAATATTTGGAATTCAACACTATTGATCTAGGGGTACTAGACAACGATATAAATACTTATAAAGAGAAATGTGTAAATACATATGCAAATAAAGATCCATGACATGAGTACAAATGTTCATTCTCATCATAGGTAGGTAGGTACTCTGTCAGTCGTGTAGGTGTTTAGATATTTTGATAAAATAACAAAATATTAGGAATTTGTAAAGTAACAACTATTTAGTTGATAATATTATATACTATACCTTGGACAGCTCATCGCACCAACATCTCGGTGCTCAAAGAACTCAAACTCGACCAACAATATCCGTCCATGGTTCGTCTAAGCCGAATCGTCAAATACTTCGGTCACATCTACTACTACTACTACACAGCCTTTTCACGGCCCACTGCTGGGCACAGGCCTCTCATTACGAGAGGGTTTGGGCTGAAGTCCCCATGCGGGCCCAGTGCGGATTGGGGACTTCACACACATCTTTGAATTACTTCGCAGATGTGTGCAGGTTTCCTCACGATGTTTTCCTTGACCGAATAGCTCAGTGGTAAATTCAAATTGAATTTCGCACATAAGTAAACTTACAGGTGCGAGCCGAAATCGAACCCCCGACCCTCTGCATGAAAGGCGGTGGGTCGAACCACTAGGCTTACCTTCAGTCACATAACTCGTGGAAATCCGACAAGTTGGAGAGACTAAATGCTGAAGGGAAAAGACCCAGAGAGAGGAGGCCGAACAGGTGCCGCCGGTAAATGCGGCGATGCACCAGGGCGAAGATCGCTGCACATGGAAGACCGCCACAAGAAGTATGTGCCGGAGGAGGAGGATAATGTAACGAAATCCACACGGATTTTTATCCTTTGATTAAAAATAGTAGTAGAAATAAATAATCATATCTAGATTAAAAATATTTCTATAATGTCAAGTAAAATATATCAAAAGTTTCACTAGTTTTATTTTTCCCCTTTACAAATATTTATTATAGAAAAACGAAAAAAAAAATACAAAAAGTTGAAAAAGTGAGGATCGAACCCACGACTTCCACGATTTATACTTCATAAAAAGAAATCACAAAAACCACAGCGCCACAGAAGCTCTGTGATTCTCGGCGAAATTAAGCCTTGGTTTCCACTACGTTTCACTACCTCAGTATGTGTGCGTGAGTTCATTCTCGGCAGACTTGTCGCCTTTTTTCCTAAATGAAAGGTGATGTACGGATAATTATGTGAAATTGAGATGTATAATATATCCCTTCAATCGCATAGTCCATCAAAGTGTACCTTTGGGCTTGGAATTTTGCGTAAATCCTGAAAATTACAATATCTACCACCCGCGCCATCTATTATCGTAGAGGCTACATAAAACCGTGAGTTATCACCTTAAGACATCGCACTGACGCATAGCATAACTCACTAACCTTGTATGCCATTTACTTCTAGTTAATTAACTCATGCGCGAGATAGATCAACATTTTTTTTAAGATTGGGCGCAAGTTACTCGGCGGGGATTTCATATTAAACCGTCACGGACTTGGGGATGAATTCCTTTCTGTATTATTATGAATTGTATTTCTGTGGTTCGGTAACTCCGGTATTACCGTTTATTTCAATATCTATTGTTCAGCGGTATAAACATGCAGAAGTAACATGTAACATATACAGATTTGACATCATTTCTGTCGCAAGCTGTCTAAAGGCTGCAAATGGTTAACACATGAGTTCCTGCAGAAAATCAGTCACAGACGGGGCCATCTTTAAATCAATTTTGTTCACCCAAAATCCTGAATACGTACAATATAACTGAATTCCCGGTTGTCTGTCGGAGCGTTCCATTAGCGGGTAATTGACAGTTCAAATAGAACTCAAAGAAGGTTCTGGCACGTGTTCGTTACAACACAATTACGAAACTAATTGAAAGTAACTTCGTTTTACAGGAAAGCGGTTTCCGAATTTCTGACTTGTACGTTTTCGTCGTCTAAGAAGACGCAGAAGAATTGCGAAACTTATGTGGCAGAGGGCGGGGCGCATTGCTCGCAGGACGCACATTGGTCGATGGGTCCAGATTCCAGAAGGTTCTCGAATGCCACAGGGAAGGCCAATGTCCAGTATGGCACGTCTTTCGGTTGAGATGACATGGTGTGGTGATGAGATGATTCTAGATGACAGATCATGTTGAGACTAAAATCTAAAATAATTTGTTTCCAATTTCAAACCAACTTGGAACACATGATCAGCAATAAAGATCATATCATTTCATTTCTTGTTCACTCCTTCGGCTATGAATTCATCCGCAAGGAAGTGCCATTATTAGTTGATTTCTTTTGTTCCAGGAAATTAGTAATTAATTTGTCAGTTTTTGACCTTATTACATTATTGACCTTATATCATTATTTACTCTTAATCTGTCGAGTTTTTCGTTTCCACCCTGTTTATGTAACACTAACATCTTTAGAGAATCAAATAGAATAGTAATGTGTGCACGTTGCTGACTTGCTGCGTTGATTTTCTTTGAAACTAGATATACATCCGTTATAAACTAATAAAGCGTGTTCAGTTACAGACACCTTTTACGATTAGAGTCATAGGCTAATTTTCAACTCGGTGTTTCACAATGTGGCAAACGAAATATTTCTTTGATTTTTTACGATATGGTTATGGACATATCACATGTATGATATATATGTGGTTAGTTTCTATGCCGGAAATAATCTTCAATGCTTGAAAAGTTTTCCTTTATTACATACCTATTGACATAAATCGCACTTTTCCATAGGGGTAGGCAGTTACCACTTCCTTCGACTTGTGATAATGATAAGTAACAGTCCTATCCCGGCATAATCATAAGTCCCCACACAAGACGCTAAGCGAGCTAATTGAAGTAACCACGCTAACATCATGAAGCGACTGTTTGTTTGCGTAATCCATCGTCTGGCTGGGAATCTTTTACACCGATAAACGGAATGCTTTGAGAGATGTTAGATGATAGAAATGTTTAAATTGTGTTATTTATTTATTCAGAAAAGAACAAGAACAAACTACAAATGACATTTTAATTTACAGAAAAAAAATAAAGCTAAACAATAACCTAAAAACCTAAATTAGGGCCTTTCGGAAGCGTTCCCATCACGCAGGCAGCATTCCCTAGCTGTATGGCAATAGCCAGTCTTTGCACAAGAAAGCTGCCATGACAAAACTCATCAGGTTTTGCTTCTTCAAAATAAGAAAAACTTCTACCCTCGACACACATTTCCAAATAATCAAATGCATTGGAAAAGCAGGAAACACAACAACTGCACCGGTAAATAACTTTGAAATAACAACTAGATTAACTAAGCCTGAATTTAGCCACTGACAAGTTTTATGAATGAGGCAACACCCAAAAGGCTTGTAAAAGATATCGGATGAACGGAACAAAGGGCTCATTGTGAAATTTCCCAAAAATAAGCAGATTTAAATTAAACCACAGGAAGCCCATTTATACACACAATAGAACGAAACACGAAGACAAGTTACCAAACTAAATCAGAGTTCGTGATCAAAAAACGACAGCAGAAATTGAATTTATTGTTGGAAAACAAATAAGTGAGGTCGCAGCAGATTATACGGATAATAGGAACAAATCAAGCTCCTTTGAAGATAGCATCGGACTGTAAATAGACACGGGGGATTGTGGATTCTATTTTTATGGTAATAAGGATGAAACAAATCGAATAGGACCGTCATGTGAGTAAAGGGATATATTTGAATGCTCGAACAGGTGTAAGTTAGAAGCGCTGGTGGTGTATTACTCATGTTACTATTGATTTATTATGATTTCAAATTAGGTATTAGCTCCAAATATATGATGGATCTATTTTTTTTCACCTTTGTAATACCAGAAGCGTCACCCATTGGGACCGGGTCTCTAATGGCAGGACAGAACACAGTGGGGCGATTTTTCAACACATCATCATCATCATCATCATCACCATCATATTTTTTTTCAGTTAGACTGTATTATTTTCTTGTTCATGGGGCTTACTTACCGCTTCTCCTCGTCAGCTCGTCACCTAGACCTCCAGTATCGCCGTCACATCAGCAACATGGTAAATTTATAGCTTGACCTTTTGTTTGTCTGAGGGTAGAGTTTAATCCTCGACATAAGCGATCGTATGACAGCGCATTTGACTGTGGTTAATTATGTTGAGGTCAGGTTCGGCATAGAACAGTAACCTAATCTAACTAAACGTTCATCCCACTTTTTTATATTCAAAATAAAAATTGATCGGTTAAGAATAGTTGAAATTATATGCATCCGGTGCACCGCACACAATTTACCCCACCATAACTTATATTATAATATACTCGTAACCATGTGTCTAAAAAGGTATGGCTGGATTCCGAAATCCTTTTCATTTTGTTATATTGGTTTTTGTTTTAAATTCTATTGTATTGTTTTTTAAAAAAACCTGTAGATTTTTTAGGGATGCTTTTCAGAAATGAATCCTATCCGAATCAAGGTAGATTCAAGTTAAAAAGAACGCAAGACTATTTGGACAATTTGATGAATAAATGATTTGTATTTGGTAACATTCAGTAGTCAGTTCTTTACTAAACATTGAAACTATTAGCTTTGACAATGTGTTCTATCAATTAGGAACAATAGTCCGATCAAGTGGAAGTGCCCGGGTGAAATAACCTATAGAGTTTGGGTGAAAGGTGAACCCGGTTATGGGCTGGGTGATAGCTGCAAGTCATTTGGAAAATCGGGAAACTAGGTTGTAAAACCTTTTTTTATATTTGTCAGTTATATGACTGTATACAAAGGACTCAGTTACATTTTTATAAACGAAACTACCAAGTTTCAATAAATAATGTTTGCCAAGGATTCAGTATCAGTTTAACTTTTTCCATTTATTTAGCCTGATGTCCCATAGCTGGGCAAAAGTTTCCCTTGCTTTCAAATTCCAACTAAAAATACCAGACTTTTCGGAAGCCAGTATATTTTATAAAAATGTATTAACAGGCTCTTTACAAAAATGTAGCGAAGATAATGCCAAACCAAACCTGCAGTTCCTTAGTTTTTTACCCGTAACACAATAGCGCGTGTGAACCTGATCCCCATCAAAAACGTAAAGCCGAAAACCAATTTCCGAAACTTCCTCATCATTACAGCTTCGTTCAATATAACCTTAATTAACCGGTAAATCCTGCAAAAAAGATTTAACGAGAACTCTTTTGTAAAGCTGCCCGTTGTAATTAAGCACATCAAACGGAGTTGGCCCTGTCTGACATCAGATTTAGGGATATGGTTTTTTCCGAGGGTGCATATTTCGGCAGTTTCGGAACATTGCCCCTAGTTTAATTAGATGACATCTAATGAATCACCTTGAAGACTAGGGCCTTTTGCTTCTTTTAATAAAGAAGATTGTATTCTATAAAGTCTACTAAATAAATTTCATTCGTCAGCCGATCCCATGTCATGGGATCCTACGTTTCATCGAAATCGGTGTATCAGCGTGATAAGCTAAAATACATATTCGTAAGTTACAGGATAATATTATATTGGTATTGATTTTAGTGAGCACCAGACACATGTAAAATAACAGCTAAATTCTAAAATATGCAATGATCTCAAAGATTCCAAATCACGTAGCAAATGAACGCACGTAGGAATATGATATCATATCATATTCCAATAACAATAGAGTTAGATGTTAATGTTTATAAACACTAACCGATTAGATTAGATAAAGAAAATACTCCCAAAGTTATTCATTTATATCTAAAAAAAAACTGGTTAGTAGAAGAGCATTTCAATTGAATTCTCAAAGGGAACATTTACTTAATTTTCCTAAGAGAATATTAACGAAGTTCCCTCAGGATATTCTCTTTCTTATCTAGACACATTACTTAAAGTATAAAAAAGGAACGCGAGCTCATGAGCATATACGGACCTAAATAAAATCGAAGATCCAACATGCTGCCCTGCGGCACAACCGAGCTTTACAACTAAACGAGCAGTCGGACGGGGCTCGAATCCTGACACAACACGCCCTCTGGTGTTTGCATTGAACACTTTTAATGAACTTCCTCTGTACCGGGTTGAGAGGAAACGGGAGGGGTGATTTTACAACCGTTGTGTTGTCCAAGGCTTTGGAGAGTTTGGAATCGTAAAATCCGAAATCTGCAGCGTGAATAATTATTAGCATTGAATATTGATTGGCCGCAAACGAAGGCTCTCTTTCACTGTGAACATTCGCCCGTTATGTATTAATCTACTTTCGATTTTAAGCTCAAACTTACAATACTTTATGACTGACCGTCTAATTAACTGAATTGTTACAGAAGAATGATTCAAGTGAAGCAAGGCTAAACCACAAAGACGAAGCAATCCACTAAACAATATTTTTATTTTTCAATGTTTTTAAAATGTAAGCCCTCTATGTAAAAAGATATGTATGACCACGTATTCACACGGGATTTCATTTCAAACTTACTGCTAAATCAAATAACGTTATCAACTTTGAAAAAAAAAAAAGGTAAATAGCAGCCATCAGATACCTTTGATTTAATTTAAAGATAAAAGTGAACAAACATCAAAAGAAACGTTATTTATTCAAAGGGCATATTTCATTGTAACTCAATGGAATGAGTCAAGTTAATCCCGGAAAGTGTAACAATGAAAAAGATATTTTCAAGTTAAAAATACTCGTAGAATTGTTTTTTTTTAAACGTGTACTGTCTAACAACCTACTTAATGAAACTTCTTACAGACTATATATATAAAATGGTGTTCATTAATATGTGTGCACTTTTGGATATTGCAAGTGTGTAGATATTATATTGGCGATGGCGACGATACTCGAAAGTTGATCTTCATATTTTATTATTATCCCAATAAATTGGGGTGAAAGTTGCTGACCAAAGACTATTTAAGGGTACATTCTATATCTTATCGGTATCTATTCTTATTACTGAGAAGTTATATGCAATACGATGAAATGACGACACAAGTATATCGCAAACAAGATGTGCCTCACGTGACGAGGTAAATAAAAATAAATGAGACCGACTTATCGGCGCGAAACAATCAACAAACTGTTGATTCCCCGGACATACGCAATTTCATAAAACAACGACTTGTTTATATGTTATCAAGTTATCATTATAATTACATATCGCTAATTCAGAATGTTCTTGGGTCAAGTTCAGGACTGCCTGATTAAAGGCATGGTAAACTACTCTAATTAAACCCACGAGTTGTCATGTATGCGGAATAAAATGAAAATTAAAGAAGCAAAAACGGTACACACGGTACATGTCAGAGTTGTATCAAAAGGAAAAGGTGGTTTATTCCTATGGGAAAAGTGCGTTTTTTACGTATTTATATCGCCAGTTTCCATCCATACTACTCATTGAAAAATGGAATTAAAGACATTTACCAAGTTGACTTTAATCCATTGGAATCAATTATACAATTATCATTAAAATTACATTGTAAATCAGACACTTCATCTACAAAGTCGTAATTTACGTGGATGATTTCGTCGAATTTCTGCAACCCTTTCCAAAACGAGCAATCCTTCGGGAGTCGCGTTAACGGGAGAGCCAGGGCCCCTCATTTCAATTAACCGGTATCAAGTTTCTACTTCAAATCAAAAGCAGGCACAGACCGTGTTAGAACAGATGTTTAAAATTAAATACATGCTTTACTTAATACTGGTTTTCTGAAAGCATGTAATGTCTCTTCCCGCCCATTGTGTCATTCCCGGAGTCCGAAACTATCTATGTAGATAGTTTGTTTGTGGTTTGGACCACATCACAATAAGTCAGTCCTGCCGTTTTGAAGTGAAAGAAGAGCTAACAAACACATTAACATTTGAAAATTTAGTAATGTACCTTTTTTTTTTTGACAATTTACCAGCCCTAGATGTTTTTCGAACGGTTGTTCCATTCCAGCGCTTTAGGGTCCCGTATTTTTGGACATATTAGGCTTCGCTCCCTTTGATATAGCCGCCCGAGGCAGGCAAGTTCCCCTGTTTGCCCCTAGATCAGCTTGTACTTTACTGTGAATGCGTAAGCTGTGACAGCCCTCAAATTACTTGAGTAGCGAATATTAGATTAATTACAATTAGATCCACGTCTCGTTCTGTCACAATCAGATCTAATTCTACCAGATGCATGGCATTTTAACTTTTCATCTGGATGATCTGGATCGTTGTCAATATAATTTGATGTATTCTAACTTGTTATTTTGAAATTGATAATTAATTGTAAAACTTCGTCAAGATAAAATATTATAAATTGCATCTTTTTTTTATAAAACTACAATTGCTTAAGAAAGTAAAATAAAATTACATTTAAGTTTATTTCGGCACGAAAAAATCAAGTTACGTTACGTCTCCGCGACTAACTGAATGATGTAGGTTGGCAATAACTTTTTTCGTCACTTTGAGCGCAACATCGCCGTTTTTGAATGCAAAGATGAAGTATCGAATCCAGTTCTTTTCTAGCCAATTTAAAAGTAAATAATTCTTCACTATATATATAAATAATCCACACTTACCCACACAATGCAAAATGTTATATCAAGTGAAGCTGCATAACGCATAAGATCTAATGATACATTCCGAAGAAGATGTTCTTGAAAACGATAAAATATGAAATAGAGAAGGATACGAACAGAATCGTGGAAATACGTACGTGATTCCCGTCGCTGGGGACGCGGTGATTGTTCGACAGCACGTGCTGTCTATTTCGAATATTCTCGCAGAATTTACAGTAATACAAACAATGAAAACGGGCTACAATAGTTATTGTATCAATACACAAGATGTACATACTACGTAAGAATATTGGATAACAGCTCTTCCAAGATTTTTGTACGAGCACACGATGCAGGTTGAAAAGTATGAAAAGTCGACAGAAACCATTTTGTATAGAGACATCTTTTGTTTCTTACGGTGCTCATTTCAGGTGTGATCCGATTTTGCGAAAGTGTATTTCCATCTGAAATGTCGGTGCGTAGTAACATTTGTCTCTGATTGGTTGGAGGGCACTGCGTAAAGATGCGTAAAGCTTTGCTAGTAGGGCCTGGTGTGAAGTCCGTCCGGGGTGGCGTACCACCTTCTTTCCCCGCTAACCTGCCGCCAAACAGCAGTGCTCGCATTGTTGTGTTCCGGTAGGAGGAGGGGGTTAAGGCAGCCGGTGAAATTTCTGGCAAAGGCATTCCATCTTAGACCTCAGGGTAGGCAACGCATTCGAGATCTTATGGTTTCTTAATAAGGGATCATAGAATTTCGATGTCCATGGGCCGCAGTGACTGGGCTTACCAGCTGGGCGGTGCGCTCGTTTGTATATACCATTGATATAAAAATTCTTTCAAGATACCCTTCATTCTCACCACGTAGAATATGACCAATACTATCTATCCGTCAGGGACACTCCGTCACTTTGAATCCCAATTCAATATCACATTCACTCATCTCTACATTCCGATCGGCTGCCAAGGAATAAGGAATATACCCCATGACTTGACCCAGCCGTATTAAAAAGCGGACAAGTGCGAGTAAGATATCGCGCAGTAGGGTTCTGTAGCTGTAGTTTACTACGAATCGGCCATGATGAAAAGAGGTGAGTGACAGACGACAACGACACAGATGCTGCTATAGATACCTACGTTAATTCAGGCTATAAGTAAGCTATCTGTGTTTGCAAATACATTTAGTCGTTTTAGCGTTGAGTAACATAAATCCAAACTTTCTCATTTGTAATATTTGTTGGATTTCTACGACGTTTTGTAAACGTAAAATAATTACTAATTCTCAAAAGAAATTCAATCCGTAAAGGTCGTTGCTTGCTACGTTCTGTCAAAGTCCAATTAGGTTCGACCAACGGAGAAACTTTTCGATTCGGGTCCCAAAGTTTAGGCAGGGACATAAATTACGATTTCAGTGTTCGCAAGTTTCTCGATACAGGCTGAAGTACTGATTTATTTATAAATTAAAACCATTTCCATTCATCCAGCAGTCCATACTTTTTTGCTTTGTAGAGGAAAGGTACTCCGACATGTGCTGGCTGGATCTATGTCAAGTTTGAACGCTCAGGATTATAAGTAAGAATCTTTCGCTTCGCTCTGGATTCAATCCATCACCATGGTCACTTTTTTAACAGTTCAATCTGAATCCAAGAATATCGGTCAGAAATGCAAATTCTCATACAAATAGCATAGCAAGACTCAGCAGGACACTAATAATATTCCGCGAAGCACGTAGGTAGGCATGCCTTTAACTCAGCAACTCTCCATTGTTGCTCAATCTATGTCGTGGTATACTACAGCCGCCATAACTTTCTGGGATTAGTAGGGGAACAAATGCAAGCATCACTCAACAGAGCCCTACGGAACCCAGAAACGTACAATTTTGCCGTACGTGACTTGCGTCCGGGACAATTCTATAAAAAGCCAAGTGGATGGCTGTCGGTATTCATTTTCAGTCGGGAGTGCGGCTCGAATTGGGACAATTTGGAGGTTTCATAATTTGACACTTGAAAACGTCTGCGGGTTTTTTATAAGGTATCTTTGCTTCTGTTGCCATTATTATGTACCTCTACTAGCGGTGCGCCACGGTGGTACACGGGCATATGAACGACCCTGTGTGAACATCTAGGATCTAATCACAAATAGTCTGTCTGTCATTATAATTTAATGTGGGTCCCAGAGTGATAAATAACCTCCCAAGTTTTTACACACTTTCACATTCTTCTCTCGCGGCGCTAAACATACTACCTTCACGTATAACAGTTTACTTATTAAAATCCAATTCTGGACTGGCTTCAGAAGTTCAGATGATTCCGTGGACCCTTCTCTCGTTACATTATCATTGTAACGGCCTGCTTTTTTCTCACATCCTTTCGAGTTCATTGCAAAGGGAGTAAAATATGGGACAGATGGTCTCTAGAATAGATTTATGTTACTTGATCATTTAATATCAGGTAAAAGTATGTTGTAGTATACATGACGGCGAAATTTACTATCGATTAGCTGGCCCGGTGAACTTCGTATCACGTATTTTTGTTTATTTCTAAACTTTCCCTGAATAACAGGGAACAAAACAAAAAAAGAATGAGCTTCATCGGCCCAGCAGTTCTCGAGCCTTAGACAGACTAACGTACGGCGATTCACTTTTATATATAAGATTCACTTTTATATATAAGAAGAAGATGATCATTACATTTTAAAAATGTGAGGATGTTCTTTTTTTCCACGTTTGTACAGTCGAGTTCATTAATATGTGTACACTTTTGGACCTTATTACAACGTGGTAAGGTGCAAAAGTGTGTATATATTGGCGAACTCGACTGTACTTGTTGCTCGCTCGTAGCTGTGTCTAAGAAAGGTTGCTTTATGATTTCCATGTTTTAAGTTATCATATTTCAGCCACGAGATATCCACTCCTTACTTCAAGTTGTAGGTAATCGGTATCAAAAACCTTTCGAGTCACAATTTAAATCCCCTCTCTATTTACCCTACACATTAAACTAGATCATGCAAATAGCTATCAGCGAAACCAAAACATCTCCATACATAATTCACACATTCTGTCCAAATAGCGGCGTGTTGTTATCTACATTTTGGACACATTATACCTCAGAGACTGCCCTGTCCGGCTTTCTGTGCCGGGGAGGGTAGTTTACAGACAAACTGACTAATTCACGGGGTAAACTTCGCTAGCTTAGAATTATTTAGGTTTGAACTGTCGCAGACGTGGCCTTGGTTGATACCGTGTGGAAGTAGCATTAGTTTTATAAATCTTCTACACGGGTACGAAATCGACGATTAAGAGTCGCTAGTAAGCTCAATGTCGACTGTTCACTGCTTTCGTGCTTATTAGTTACGTTATTATTTATTGACAAGGAAGGATAAGACCCGAAATCACTAAGTTAAAATGAGTACCTCACCAACCTGTCTCTAACGTCGAAACAGAGAGGCTACTTTGCGACATAGTGCAATAAACGACACTCGCGTAATAAAAGTCGAGCGAGACACACACAAAATGAAATCAATTACGTTGAAGACATTCTCGTTTTATGTAGGTAATTTTAATTTCAAGAACAATAGAACCGGGGAAAAAACTGGGGGGGGGGGGGGGAATTTGAAACGATTTAAAGCCCCAATTTATCACGGTAATCTGCTTGTTTTAACTGTTGATATTTGCATAAAACCTCCTCGGGATTCTATTTAATTAAGCGCTTTAATTATAAAACCTTTTACGGGGCAACCTGTAAAAACTTTGCTTTGGCCATCTCAATTTGGAGAGAAAGCGGTGCAGAATCAGTGCACAAGCAGTGCGTTGAGACTGTAGTGTTCCTTTACACGTTTATTGTTTTTTTATGATATTGTTTGACAACCGAGCACACAGGTGAGTTGACACAGGCCACCTGACGGTAAGTGGTTAAACATCAAATCTCGAATGCGTTGCCGACCCTGAGGCCTAAGATGAAATGCCACAGTGCCAGTAATTTTACCGGATCTCTTCCCCCTAACCGGAACACAGTGCGAGCACTGCCGTTTGGCGGCGGGTCATCATGTCTACTTCGGCAAAAAACCAATTTTCGATTGTAAAATTATGAACCACCCTATCCCAATTCTTACATTAAAAATATAAAACGAATCTCGCAGTTCTGTATGTAAAGTCAGCCATAAGATATGTATCGCGCAGTCCTTGAGACGCTGGAGAGAATAATAAATGAATTTTGTTGATCTCATTTGATTTTGAAGGCGAGCGCTTGCAAAAAGTGTTTTCATATTTTGCGTTTGTGAGAGCGAATTTGGGGTGTATTTAAGCAAAATTGCTTGTAATAAAATGTATTACAATAAGTCAATTAGACATTGTTAAGTATTCTTTCTGTTATAGGTTACTCTTTATTTGTTTTTTTTTGTTTTTCTTTTAGGATGACATTTTGTCAACGGTGTTGCTGTGTGAAATTCTATTTTATAATTAATTTTGGTGTTATTTGTTTTTTGAATGTAAATATTTTGTAATTTGTAATTTGTGAGTATTCAGTGTACCGTGTGTAGCCGGTCGAGGTCTCACCAAATGGCCCCAACGGAAGACCAGCGCTGGCATTTAATGCTAGCACAAGCTGAGTTGGGACCATTTCGTGACAGGCCACAACACTTGTTCCGTATAAATGTTGCTCTTTTTTTTTGTCTTTTGTGTGTGTGTTGTGTAATGTCATGAATAAATGTTTTTCTTTCTTTCTTTCTTTCTTTCTTTCTTTTTTTTACGTTCCCACTCCTGTATGGCACTGAATCTTCTGGCCACCAGAGGGTTTGGGCTATAAGTAAGTAGTCCCACTAGTCCAACGCGAGCCCAGTGCTGATTGTTGATTTTACGCACATTTTTTTGAAAATAACTACATATTTCTAATTATGGCTGAAATACGCGTCAGACTTTATGCTCGTGAACGGGTGCTGTATGTGAGGTCCGTTCAGATCAATCAATCAATATATTTATTGTTTATTTGTTTATTCAGAAAAGAACAAGTTAAAATATTAAAAATAAACTACAAATAGCATTAAATTTACAGAAATAAGAAAAATTAAAGCTAAAAAATAACCTAAAACCCTAAATTAGGGCCTTTCGGAAGGGTTCCCATCACGCAGGCAGCATTCCCTCGCTGTATGGCAATAGCCAGTCTTTGCGCGAGAAAGCTGCCGGCGCGAGGGTCTCCCGTTGCCTCCCTCAAGCGCTTCCCTAGCTCCCTGTGGAGCCCCAGCGCCCCTTTGCCCCATGACCCCATAGTCTCCACCCCGAAGGCCACAAACTCATAGCTCGAGCCCAGGCAGCTATATTTATTAACCTTCAGGCGCTCTCGGGCGTCGGCTGCCGCTCCGGCTCGACGGCTGGTCGAGGGGAGATACGACATCGCCATTGTGTCGGTGCACGTGGCGTCCCACACCAGCGCGCGGCCCATCCGCCAGGGTATCAAAGACATCCCGTCCGGGCGCTTGCCATCATTCCGTACGATCTGGGGCTCCAGAACTGCTGGAACATTGGCGCTGACGAGCGCCCTTCTGAGGATGTCATTGAGAGCAGCATGGCGAGACTGGCGACCGGCGCCCGAAGAGCAGGAAAGACCGTGGTGTCCTAGGTGGTCTACGGGGGCTCCACAAGAAGCGCAGCTGTGATCTGAGCAGACTCCAATCCCTAGACGGAGACCAACAGCTATGCGGAGAGTGCTTGGGTCAATGAAAGTACCGGTATTAGGCGAGGGATAGGCATGAAGCCAGTGACCCGATTCAGGTCTGGACACTGCTAGGAGCCTTGCCCGGTCCCTACCTGATGATGACTCTGTTAAGGATGATAAGATGGCAGAGGAGGCTATGTTATCCCAGGCCCTTTGAATTTTGGGTTTCGACGGAAAATTTTGACTCGGTCCAGCAGACCAGGCATTTGTGGCTTCATCCAAGCAGGCGATCTCACAGTTAGTACCCGTAGGGGTTTTAAGAATTTTACCTGCGAGATCAGCCGTGCTGTGAATTGAAGACAGGAATGCCGGCAATGCAATACTAGATATTTTTCGGGTACCCAAGCCACCGAGCCTTATCGGTAAAGAGCCTTGGGTCCATGCCTGCTCACTGAAATGTATATTCAAAATAGTTTCAATTTGGGATTTTAAAAGTTGGTCGATAGGGTTAATCAAAATTGGGAACTTCCAAATGGGACAGCAGCGGAGCAGGTAAGTGAATTTGGGAACTAAAAGACAGAATTTTAAAATAAATAAAGCAGAATGACTACTAATTTTGACAAGTCGATCCGAATAATCACTAAATTTGGAAACTGCTTTGCTAAGAAGGGGAGGAATGGCATCATCGAAGATGGGTGAACCTAGGAGGTGTAAATTGTCTTTTCGAACAATTGTAATGTTAGGTGCCACGTTATTAAAATTTTCTATAATTTGGAATGCCGAAGATTGATTTATTCTTTGAGAAATGTATAATTCACATTTGTTGAAATTTAACTCAAGCCCTATGTCGTTAAATTTATTTTTAATTTTTATTAGATCCGCTAGCACAGTCTATATTTATTTGTATATATATAACACAGTTACATTAAAATGGATCAATATAAAAATAGTTCTGCGTTTAGCCTGCATTCTGATAATGCTTGCAAAGACGTTTAAAAGCACTTTAAAAGTAATCATAATATAGATTAATAAGTTGTTTCTATGTTTCTGTTATTGTTTTTAAATCTAAGTTGTGCATGTGCATTTGTAACAGGCAAATAAACGATTTGTCTATTTATTTCTATCTAAGTCAGCACTTTTAAGTTCCCCAAGTAACAAGGGGGATTGTGAACTTCGTGTATATCTTATCTCTTTGGTTTGTTTCGCAGATTCGTGCACCGTTTTACGATGTTCTTCTTCAGTGGAAAATTAAAATAGATAAGTTAAGTGCATATTCATATACACTATACGCCCACACCCAACCCTCTACATGAGAGATAGGTAGGTCAAACTAGGTTTCCACAAGGCAAGGCTAACACTGTCTTGTTTAAATTTATTCCATCCAGGAAAGAAAATATTCAAGGAGACAGCGCAATTTCTGCAGACGTGTCGTTTCTATATTTTATGGCGTGCGAACTTGGCAACTTTACGAGCTTGCTATGTTCGGAGAGTATTTTTTTTATACTTCAGTATCATTAACCCGCGTAGGTTTAATTTTTTCCCGTTCCCGTAGGAAATTTCAGGAAAAACGGAACGCTAAAAATTGTTCACTCCATGTTCCCGCTTGAAGTAATTTTGTTAATGCCGAGGCATGCTAATAAGGCCCACTTTTCTCAAGCAGTATCGGGTCAACCTCTAACGCCAGGTTACTATATCCAAACAACTCTTTTTTTTTGCCTTTTTGGTGATACAAGAGTCTAAGGCCTCCATAAAATCAGCAGGGGCTAATCTGTCACTGTAAGATGTATAAAAAGTGAGCCTTAGAAGCCAACTCGATGGCTTGATGCAAATGGGCTCCGGTCATCGCTACCGTGCACTTGTTCAATAAATCTCGACACAGATCTACTCCACGCCACCTGTCGCAGCGCGCCCGCGACGTCATAGCCTGCGATACATAGATAAGGAGTAATTACTCCAGTCGGCGACAGGCAGGATAAGGGCGAGTTTTCTTTACGGCCAGTCTTAACTGGATTGGTTGGAATGTTTATTCTGTGCTCAATACTTTCGAGAACGTACAGGTAACTAATAAACTGTTTAAATGCAAAAAAAGAGAAAAAAACAGAAAACTTAGTTAAACGACTTTCTTTTGCCGTTAAACAGCCGGATTTTTCCGAAACATTTCGTAGATTAAGATAATGATTGACAATGCCTTTTCATCCTTCTATTTTCGGGGTCATCATCATCATCATTTCAGCCGAAGGACGTCCACTGCTGGAAATAGGCCTCCCCCAAGGGGACTAATAATAGGGATGACGACAGGGTGAAGAAATCGAAATTCCAATTAGTCCGTCAGTCAGGTAATAAAAAAATATTAGACACGTATTTTTTGATTTATCAAATTAACAAAGAATGACTAAATTAAAGTTGGAGAGTGGGGGCTAACTACGTCACCGTTAGGTATAAATTGTACCTAACCGTGACATCACGCGACATTTCAACTCAATATATCTCCGTATAAGTTTGATTACGTGAAAAAAGAAAAAATACGGGTCCAATACTTTTCAATAATCTTCCTGATAGACTAAGGAAAAAAATTGTCGTCATCCCTATTGGCTAATGTCAACTCTCCAGCCGCCTAACTATAGTCGCATCTCCGCACAAAATACCTCGACAATCCGTCGCGCTATTTTGACGTGAAAAAGAGAACAAACCCGCACTCACATTCATAATATTAACGCCCTATCTATCTTTGTAAATAGTACAGTAGCAGATCACTGGCAAGATCGTTAACTTAGCTACGTTCTCAGCAATTAAACAGCTTTGAAACGTCTGCATCCGGCCTTTGATATGCCCGCTGGATAACATCTAACTGATTACAATACTGGAAGTGGAGTAAGTCCCCATCCAGTAAGGATATAGGGATAAAAAGTAGGCGACATGTTATTCCAACACGTCAATATTGAGTCTGCCGATGCATCAGTCTATTATTATATCGGAAAAAAGAACAATGATCTGCATTAGGATAATATATTGATTTTGGTTGGACCTGATGTGCAGTGGTTACCACCGTCTTTAATTTACCCACTAACCTGCCAGCAAAAGGCAGTGCTCGCATTATGTTCTGGTAAGGGTGTTATGTGTGAGCCGCTGAAATGACCTACGAGTAGCATAGAGAAAAAAAACAAATCAAGGTAAAACTACGTACTACTACTACTACGAGAAGTCGTTTTTCATCCGTGTTTGGGATATCGGTTACATACGACTATTGCAGATTGTGTAAGATTTTGGTGAAAATTTGGTTGAAAATATTTTCATGTATTTGTACCTAAATTGGAGTGTACCCTCATCGCCACCGTATTCCGGAAGCGGCGTGTGCGTAAACAATTTATTTCACCCCCAGTTATTATTGGAAATGGCAGTGGTACGTGATCAGGAATCTAAGGTAACGGGGGGGGGGGTTAATTTAAAAAGAAGTTGCACGGTCGTTCATCACACATTCATACAATCTCTTATAACACTACCGCACCCCGCCCCTTCAAGGGATGATTTCCGAGATAAGAATACAATTCCAACTCATAACTTTAGGTACCTAATCTCTTTATTAACTCAGACAACGGTCTATTCATTTCATTTCTTTTGCTTAATTTCTTGTAATCTATATTGTGTCTTCAATGTGCGTAGTGAATAAATGTTTTTTTGTTCTTCTAACAAAACAAAGCTACATGTATGTATGTACGAGTATGTATAACAACGTTCTACCTTTCAGGCCGGCTAGATTGCCTGTGAATTAAACAACAGGTCGTGTGCTCGCTCTCAAGGTTTATTAGGGTCTAGATTATGTATCGTGCCTAAAACTTGTCATTAGACCTACATACATTGGCGACCATAACAGCAGCCTATTTTATATACGTTACAAGTCCGGCTGCTGGACCTGGACACAAGCCTCTTAACACGAGAGGGCGGATTCGGGACTTCATTTATACAGATCGCTGGATTAGATTCGTCTCTGTACCTATTGCCGTAACTAAAAAGCTCAGTGGCACATTTTTCATCACATCTAAATATATAAAACTCAAAGGTGACTGACTGACTGACTGATATAGTGATCTATCAACGCACAGCCCAAACCACTGGACGGACCGGGCTGAAATTTGGCATGCAGGTAGATGTTATGACGTAGGCATCCGCTAAGAAAGGATTTTGCAAAATTCCCACGGAAACGGGAAAAAAAGGGATTTTTACATTTTAATGTTTAGGCATGCAGGTTCCTTGGAGAGCGTAGGGGAGCACTAAGAAAGGACTTCCCGAAATTCCCACGGGAACGGGAAAAAATGGGATTTTTACATTTTAATGCTTAGGTCTCGGGGATCACCGTAGAGAGCTGAAGTTTGGCATGCAGGTTCCTTGGGGAGCGTAGGGGAGCACTAAGAAAGGATTTCCCGATATTCCCACGGGAACGGGAAAAATTAAATTATAATCCTAGATTACAAACACTTTCAAGAAACACGTTATGCAGATTACCTACTGTTAGATTACCTGCCTATTGTCCAGTAAAAAGGAAATGATTGATGAGTTCACTAAAACATTCTTTAAACCAGTCTGCTATTACCTAAATAATGAATTTTGGCACTTAACTATTTATTCATAAGAGATTAAGGATTAAAAATAATAATTCTGTAGAAGAAGTCGCGGCTGAAAATTGAAAATTAAAAGAAACTATCAAGTCAAAGGGACTATATGAACGATACTGAACACAAAATAACGATTTTTAGAAAAAAATACTGTATGTATGTATGTATGTCCGGATTGAACTCGAAAACTACTGGACGGATTGAAACAAAATTTGGTATGGGGGTAGTTTATAACACTGGTCAACATATAGGCTACTTTTTATCCCGAGGAAATGCATAGTTCTCGCGGGAAGGCTATTAACACATTCCACGCGGACGAAGTCGCGGGCAGAAGCTAGTATGAATATATAATTACAGACCCGAGCAGATTTACAAAATGAAAAATAATAATGACCTTGCCGCAACGCAACACTGTCAAAAATATCTAATGATCCAAAACTTACCTAGGTTACTTTTTGCAAAATTTCTTATTAGGTACTACTTTAGATAGGGTGTTTGCGAACGAACGAGCCACAATAGTGATGCGACCATGAATACCGATAATTCGATATCTCTATACTATCGATGGTAAGTGACATACAATACCTGATCGATGTCACATGGTATTGTTCTACGGATGTTCCCATGCGTACGGTAACTTATCTACGTTCATAACATATGGGAGGTTTAATAATATGTTCGCGGTTTCCGCCACAGCGCAGCTGGTATTATGATTCTCGGCGTCACCTATAAATATACGATGGAAATGTCTTAGAATCTGAAATACCTAATCTTTTAGTAAAAGTTAATCCATACTACAGACAGACAGAGTTACTTTCGCATTTATAATATTAATAAATGCGAAAGTAACTCTGTCTGTCTGTCTGTTACCTCTTCATGCGTTGAACCGCTGGACCGATTGAGATGAAATTTTGCATGGAGATAGTTGAGGTCCCGAAAAAGGACATAGGCTACTTTTTATCCCGGAGAAACGCATAGTTCCCGCGGGTAAGCGATAGCCGGATTCCACGCGGACGAAGTCGCGGACAGAAGCTAGTAACTAATATAACATTGTAAGTTAAGTTATATATTTTTTTAATTATATCTGTACATTTGGAAAAATAAGCACTTGTATGAACGAACGTTTCATGGGTGAGGGTGACATTTTGACGGCAAGTTTGGTAGTGACCCTGCCCACTGTTCCGACTGTCGCAGGTTCAAATCCCGCTCGGGGCAAACTTTGTGTGATAAGCACAAATGTTTGTACTCGAGTCATGGATGTTTATTTATATAAGTATGTATTTCTCTATTAAGTATTTACATCGTTGTCTAGCACCCATAGTACAAGCTTTGCTTAGTTTGGGGCTAGCTCAATCTGTGTGAAATGTCCCAAGATATTTATTTATTTAACAGGCCCTGTGGTAACCTTGTCAGCTGCAGATATCGGGTGTAAGTGAGATGTTTGTTTATTTACTTTTGTTATCAGTCAGACGTATTCATTACTGTGGACGAACTGAGATATTACAATGTTGCGTACGAGTAAACTCAGACTAGGGTCCACTAAGTAACATTAAGATAAATTATCTATTAGGAGTCTACTTTGAGTTATAGAGGCCTTTGTATAAGTACTACATATCTTCTAAACATTATGATCATAGATCAAAGTTCATCATTGCCTTTATTAAATGTGACTTTCAAATTCCGCAACGAAACATTGTCAAAAGCTCGAAAACAATCCACGAAAATCGAGTTGCTAAAAACACGCACCGAATTTTAGGCTCTTCGAAGCACATTCCCTTATGAATAACCATATGCAATATTGGAACACGTAAAACGGCTGCTCGGTATAAAAATGGACGTAATGCTGCCTTACGGGTTACGGATACAGACGAGCGTAACGCGTTTATGCCTTTATGGACGTTTTAGTACTGAAATTAAAATTACTCCACTTCCGATGAACGTAAATAGGCGTGCGTGTCACGTGTAAGGGGGTTTTTTTATGGTACGATATTGAATGTGCTCCTTATTAACTGAGTGGGTATACGAAAGGTACGAAATTCTAAGCGTGCTTTTCGAGTATATTTTCATGAATTATGCGCATATTTGGATGATTTCTTTGCTGATCGAAAGATGAAGCATGTCTCGACAGTGTCGATTTTTAGACACAGTGAAAACTTAAGTGACTTTTATTCCTGCCGTAAATCGATTTGAGCTTATTCTTGCAAATTGCGACATTGTGAAGGTACGTCTGTTTCTCCGTCAGTGTTGGAATCAAATGCAGTGCAGAATAACAGAAACAACACAAACATAGCAAACATTTCGAAAACTTTGTATTTATCCAGCATCTTTTTCCTCTTACAAGCCTTTGTACACAAACCGCAGTCGAAAGTGTAGAGCTGTAGACATTACCGGCCTGCATCTTATTACAGAACCAGTTCGATATGCGCAGCCAGTTCAGTGCATTGCATACCGGGCCATACCGGCGAATTGTGAGTGTCCGATCCCGTGCACCATTACTTGCAGTTATCGGGTCAAATGAAGCTAAATAACGGCGACCCAATTTCCTAATGATGATAAATGTAGCGATGAGGGGTTACCGCATAACGAAATACACTTAAGGGCGTTGACTAATAGGTTTCGAGTCTTTCATATTTTTCGCATTATAGTTCCATTTCCGTTATATCTAATGATGAATAGTAATGTTGAGTCAACATTTAATATGGAAAATGTCACACGAAACTTGAGATTGAGATTTTGTTAAAAATCTACAAATAATATGAATCTTAAACTGATATTCTCAATAAAATGTATTCAAAAAACTTTAAGTTAGGGTTACTTGATAAAATTTACCTAATAGCTATCTAAAAAACGGGCCCCTAAATGTATATTTGGATGTCCTCTAGAAAATTCGATGAAAATAAGTTTGATAAGCTTAAAACGGGATCGGAAAGACTTGTTCCTATCTAAATTTGCTTCGATAGCGCAAGTGATAGCAACAAGCTACCGGCTGCTAGCAATCTCGTCAGAGAATTTTCCTCCAATATTCAACGTTAGCTTTAAAATTCCCGTCTTCATTTTGTTGATATTCCTAAAACTACATATCGACAATCAGTAAAGGCTTTAAGTCAGAAACCTATGATCTTCCGATACACCCAATCCAATTTGCTATATGGAATTGAGATAGACAAAAGATAAATAAGATATTCGAAAATTTTCCTTATGTTTCGTAGACTAAGGCTGTACAGAACAGTATAATATATCAATAAGCCTATCTTAAACAACTTGTTTCCATTTAGATACTGAACTTGGTTAAGTACTTTCATTCAGTTTAGCATATCCTTATATCTGTTTTGTTTTCATGAAATATCTCCGCCATTATTAATATTCAACACGGACAACAAAAAAGAAGAAAACAGGCATCTCATATTCAAATAAACAATTCCTTACACGAAAACAATCTTGAATCAACATATAATCCCTTTTACCAGTTGTTCGTTGGTTCTTGGCTCGATGATTTCGCAGACGTAGAGCAATAAATAATAATCATGTTGAGCGTATCGATCGTCCTACTGCTGAGCACAGTTTACTTTCATTAGCGGGATAGGCAATGTTATTATTACGTCTCGTAGCTTCTCGAGACTCCACATCTACCTATAATCTCATGTTCATTTGTCTGCTTCTTTGAGACTTTGAGTCACTTCTTTAAACAAACCAGCTTCAGCTTCTATCCATTTACCTTAGTAGTCTGTGCTCGGTGCTTCTATAACAATTCAAAAGTATTCCTTTTTTTTAAACCCAGCCGCGCAGTCATTGCCTTTTATCACAAGCAAACCAAAACGGTTTGTAGGCTTTCCGACGCTTGGCAAAATGCCGAATGGCCACGTTTCACAGCCTCCAGGCTTTTGGATCATGACTCGATTATTCCATTCTTTTTACACATCATATTCGCTCCATCTAGTAATCTGCTCTGCAAAAAGGTCGGTTAGAGATATTCAAGAGAATTCTTACTACTGGGCTCTCGACCGTAACCTCTCAATTTCAATTAAACTTTTTCAACTGTGAGAAACACCGATCTCCAGCTTTTGTAGGTTAAAGTGGATTTCGCTTGAATATTTATTAGAGCCTCGGTTTCTGGATCGCCAGTCATGAATTGGAAACTGAGCTACCTTATTCAAGACACTAAAACTGCGAAAGCCTTGTCGACATGTGCAGAATTTCAAAATCGTGATACGGTTTAGGCTTAACCTTTTGCCTCCATCATCGTACGTGATTTTTAGTTGGATAAAATTGATTTACGGCCAGATCGTGAGGAGTTGAACGCAACATGTGCTTTAGAATTGAAAGCGCCGCCATTGTGTGGGGTATTGACACGGCTCGATTTGGATTTAAAATGTGATTTATGGGTAACGGTTGATGCGTTTTGTGTTCGACTAAAATGGTCCGAGATGGACTTGTCGATTTTTTCTTAGGGTCGTTTAAGAAATGCTACCCGCGTAGGGAGTACGTGAACTATTTACTACGTGATACTTTTAGTTTAGGCGGCGTTTGAATGCGTAATAGAAAATCATCTTGAGGGAACCGCTAAACAGAGATTGGAGTATTAAGTTTGTTTTCACTCTGACAAGATTTATGTAGAATGTTATTCAATTATAATGGTTGGCATATTACATACACATAATGTTGTTATAAAATAAGCTGAAAGCCTCTGACAATCGCTGGTTCGGAATTAAACCATAAAATCATTTATGCTTGGGCACAGCAGTCTCTGGCACATTTAGTGATTTGATCATCAATCATGGTTGGATATAATATGCGTGTGTATGTACTTGATTTACGCGGTGATACATTCAATTACACAACTTTGCAAGTTTTGCAGCAGTGTACATATAGTGTAAAAGGTGTATGTCGTGCGTAAGGTGTTTCTTGGCGACTCTTTACATTAAGACGAAGAGTTGGCAAACCAGCTACTGCCAGACGCTCGGACTACCAGGATCGCCGCTTTAAGATAAAAGTAGAAATCCATAAAATAACCATACCTACAGCAGTGGACGAAATATGCCGAGAAGATTACAAAATATCTATCATCATACGTATTTGCAAAACCATTGAAGTCTTATGATTTATGAAGAACATTTTATCCACCTTACGCGTTATCAAACACGTAGTTCGTCATTTCGTACAATAGAAGGATAGCTATACCCAGTTATGGTTAATGGTTATAGCTAAGTTTACTTACGTCATTTAACTCCTCGATGAATCTATGAACTCTATCAACAAGCGATATCGGATCAAGTACAATGGAAACTTGGACATTGAACAATGGATATCTAGGCGCTTTCTAAACACAAATCCCACACATCTATCAAACTGCTTTGAAACTTGTAGTTAGTTTAACTCTTGTGCAGATAATGTGGAACAGAGATTTGCGCAAACCTTTGCAAGTTAGGTGGCGATAACTCCTTACTTAGCACCTTCGCAATGCGATGCGATAGGACCAGTTTGCGAGCATATTTGTAAACTAGTTATTTATTTACATAAAACGATTTAAAATTAGAATAAGAATAACTTTGTTTACAAATATCGACATACCTAGTTATCGATCTTATCGACCGATGCACATCCCTAAATCTGCCGAAAAAATAAAAACCAAATAAAAACATAACATTCCACTTTCAAGATTACCTTTAATGAACTAAAACAGTTAGTAATTATCTTTAATCCGGCCCGGGAGCATTAGAGCCGTCAACGGAGGCCTAATATCAATAAATACCCCCGGCCGTACATCAGGCCGACATTTATGCTCCTTGGTAATCAACTCTACCTATAAACCATTACCCAAACGTAAATAAACCACTAACGCGTCCGTACGTACACATAAATAACACAGCCCTTGTCTTATAGGTGCGAAGAGAAATCGTAAAATGCAACTTAGCATCACCTGTTTACACATTACGCTACTTTAAGAGTTATCCTTGTTATTTATGAGAGGAAGCTGAATTTTCATACGTTTGAACTTAAAGGACAGTGTCTAAACCACGGATCGATAATAAAAGGCAATATTTATCCGAAAGCAACTCACCTTGAACGTATGTAAACAAATGTGCCGAAGCAATCAAAAAAATCCAGTTCCCGATACCAAAACGACACATTCCGGTCCGGCACATTATTATACACACTCAAATTACACAACACCACTTATTTTAATTCATGATTATCACATTTTAATACAAAGTTTTTGTTTAATTTGTTTAACAGTGTCACTGTGCGTTAACGCCGCGACGACAGTGCAGCCGCCATATTCGTTTCTGAGCTGAGGCAGGCGGGGACTGGCTGCGTTCAGAAACTCAATAACGAAAGGGCATTGCCCGGGACAATCATCTTGTATAGCTCTGAGCTTAGCCGCAAAGCGGCACGACTGCGGTCCGAACATATCTGCACACGCAACTAGTGATGCGCTCGAAATGTCATCATGAGAATCGACTAAAGTCTCAATCGATTACGAAAAACTGCGTTTTGTTTCGTGTCAATGGCGCTTTATAAAAAGTTTATACAAACTTTATACAAAAATAAATTATGATTGCACAACGTAAAAACTTACAATATTAATAGATTGAATCTCTGTATATAGTTAAGTTATTTTATTATACACTATAACATAAATAATTCTTTTTTTTATGTTTCTCTTTATGATAAAGGAATGATATCTTTAATAAAGCAAAACGCACAAACTTGACAATTTTGACAAGCCAAAGCCAAACTACTTCTAACTAAACTACAATCCACGAAATCGTCGCTTCCTATTTATTTACACATGCATTAAATCTACAAACAACGATATAACCTAGCAGGAAAGCGGCTGAAACTATCTCATAATGGAGTTAATTTACTCCATGCGTCGGAAACCTTTAAAATGCGAACCACCGCACTTTGAAACGTATGTAAACTAAATCGTAAAAATATACTAACCCTACAATTCTTTGCAATGAATTGTTTATTACCCAGTACAATAATATAAGTGTGAGACTTAAAATAAATGCCACTCAACGACTTATACCGTATGAAATTGTCGTCGTTTTCAGGTCATCTGATCCAGAGGTGGTGCGTCCAATTTGCACCATATCGGCTTGCAACATCATAGCATTTTCGTCACCTACGGAGCTATCTGACTCGGACGGTGCTACTTGGGGTGGCCATGTGTATGTCTGCGACTTGGATACTCCGTGGGACAGCTATAAAGTGACCAGTACAGTTCATCCTGTAAGTATGCAGATGTAATGTAATTATTGATCAAATGATGTGAGTTTATAACAGCCTGCAACAAAACCACCTCACCTCCTCCTTAAACCAGACATGTATCCTGAATAGCTATACAGATTTTGTGTCAGATTTTCTTATCAGTAGATAAATAAATGATCTAGTATGACACAAAGGCTGCATGTTCCAATCTGTAATTATACTTCTTGTGTAACATACTTCTATCTCTTTATATTTTTAGGTATCTGCACTAGAATGGGACAGTGAAGGCAAACAACTATTAGTAGGGACAACAGTGGGAGACGTTTCTGTGTTTGGCATGAAGGAATACCTGCTCAACGATTGGACTGTATTGTACAGTGCATCTTTTCCAGGTCTTTATCATCACTAAGTATTAGTCTTAAAATATATTTCAGCATTTTTGTTACAACATTGAGCTGTGAAGGACCAAGTGAATATTCTGTTCAATAAAATAAATGGTTGCTTCAATGTGACTAGTTCTGACTTTTTATAATATAGTTATCTATGTAAGCTTATCTTCTAGTTTTCCACTGGTTCATTTATCTTGCAGGAGAACATATAATAAAAGCTGCATTTTTCCACAATGGGCGAAGAGTGGCAGTGGTGGAGAAGAAACCCGAAGCTCCCATCACCGAGAGATTGCAGCTCCTGCGGCCCACTCCGACACTGAAAGGCTTTGGGTATGAACTTTTCATCATCTTTCAGTTGTTTCGTCTATAAATCGTTGGAATGTTTATTAAGACTCCGTAAATGATCAGCTAGAACTCAATGTTTAAAAGTTAGTTGTAAATCTATCAGTTCTTCAGCTAAGACTATTTGTTTAGGAGCACCACAAGAAATGGAAATCTCATAAATCAATATGACTTTGTTGTATTAGAACTGTACATCTACTGCTATTAAATATTTATAATTTTTTAGTGTCATAAAGAAAATTGGTAATTCTTTTTTCTGCGACTGTGCTAGAAAAAGGATTGTTTTTCAAATGTACCTACATTTGAAAAATGTAGGTATATTTGTGTGTGGTATATTTGTTTGGCACACTCTGGTCGATGATTGTTGGATTTTAGCTTGTGAGGTGTTAGATTGTTACTGGGCATATCAAAAGTTTTCTATCGACAGTGGGGTGGCATGCGAGGGCGCATGCGTCATAACGGGCACGGGTCTCGTCGGCGCGCTGACGCCGGGCGCCGAGCACGCGCTCAGCGCCGCCGAGTGCCTGCGCGGCGCCCGCGACCAGCTGCCCGTCGCCGCCATCGCGCACAAGAGTCAGTACCCATACCACACCACACCACACATCACAGGTGGACTTGACGTCCATCACGATCACAGGGTAACATCCTTGGCAATGACAGTATGACGGCCATCACTATGCCAACTTGGCGTCCATCACGCTGACAGTGTGACGTCCATGGCAATGACAGTAAGATGTACATTATGATAAAAGTTCGACGGCCATTTTGATGTCAGTATGATGTCCATGATGATGAGTTT